>JBBBDQ010016722.1:0-12280 GCA_037127315.1 Ascarosepion bandense | reverse complement strand
GAAATGATTGAAAAATAAGAAGGGAAAGAAGATTGGATGATTTGGAAATGGAGAAAATTCTTACTTACATTTGATTTGAATTTTTTCACTTTGGGTGAAAATTGGTTTTCGTCAAAATACGAGAGCGAATAAAAGAAGTTGAAGCTTCGTCTTTGAATTCTAGGCAGAAGAGACCGGAAAGAATCGTTTGAAGGATTGGACGGATGACGTCATCGGAATAGAAGGCATTTCATTGGACGAGAGTTTTGGATTATAAGGCATTTCATTGGGCAGGAGTTTTGGATTATAAGGCATTTCATTGGGCGAGAGTTTTGGATTATAAGGCATTTCATTGGGAGCGAGAGTTTTGGATTACAAGGCATTTCATTGGGCGAGAGTTTTGGATTATAAGGCATTTCATTGGGCGAAGAGTTTTGGATTATAAGGCATTTCATTGGGCGCGAGGTTTTGGATTACCTGAAGGCATTTCATTGGGCGAGGAGTTTTTAAGGATTACAAGGCATTTCATTGGGCGGAAGAGTTTTGGATTCTGAAGGAGCATTTTCATTGGGCGAAAGAGATTTTGGATTATAGAGCATTTCGTTGGGGCGAAAGTTTTATCCGTGGGGCGAAGGAAGCGAAGGAAAACATGTCCAAGAAGAAAGAAAGAGGGAGGGGCGAATTCTCTTACTTAGAAAACGAGGAGAAGGAGGCAAAAGAAAGTGAGAGAGAAAGACAGAAAGAAAGAGAGAGGGTAAAAATATGTCACTTTTCGTTTAAAAACAGGAAAATGCTTAAAAAATGTTTTTTTATTCATGGGAAATTCATTTTTTATTTTTAATTAGGGATTTAATTCTTTTAAATCGAAGAAAATTTAAAATTGGGATTCAAAGATGATATTTCAATTATTTAAAATGCGTTTTCCGAATGTTTTTTAAGAAATTTCATGGTGATGCGTATAAGAAGCAAACAAATAATTAAATATTAATTAGTAAAGACTTAATAAGATTTCATTTTGGAAGTTGTTTTTGTATTAATTATTAAAGACTTAGCCAGATTTCATTTTGGAAGTTGTTTGTATTTAATATGAATAAAAGTTATGGGTAATAAACTTATATTTTTGCATTGAAAGCTACAAAATTCAAAATTATTTTCATAATTGTAGAAGAAAATGAAAGTCGGTTTTGTCGGTTAAATTCTCAAGTAAATATGTATCTAATTTTTGTAAGAATTTCTAAATTAATATTTCTCACTGGAAAATAAACTGACTTATGCAATATTACATTATCCATTGTAAACATTCGTAACGATTTGGTTACCCGTTGACGAAAAACAAAATAAGATTTTTACCCAAATTTCCAACGTGTTAGAAAGGATTAAAAGATTTTTATAAAATCACAAAAATTCTTTCATCTTTCCTCTAATAAGAAATATTTTTCTCAAAAAATTGTTTTTGTTAAGTTTGGGGCCTTTTTTATTCCTGCTGTGCTGATTTATAAACGAATTTTGAAATGAAAGTTGCAAGAAATATTTTTCGTTTATGGGATTTTATGAAGGACTCTATTGGCATAAAAAAGAAATGATTTTATTCGAAAAATAATTAATTTTTACAAGAATTGTTTAATTTCTTAAATTTTGATTATAATAATATGATTAATTTTTTGTACGTGGTTCAATTGCGACGAAATTTAGGATATACACATATATGTATATGCACAGTAGTAAATACATTTTAGTCAAAGTCACCTTGAATAATTTGTTGTCATGAAAACAAGAACTTTATTTATTTCTCGTCAGACGGGGTTATTTTTATACTTAATTAAATACGAATTTGGATTGATGAAGAAAAGTCATTTTTAACAAAATTTAAAATTTAACAATATTTTCAGCAATTATCAATATTTTATAGAATTTTAGTTTAGCTTTATAACCTAGGTTTGAAGATGTTTCATGAAAAATAAAAAATTTAAACAATAATATTGGTATCACAAACTCAGAAAAATTAAATTTTGTTTTTAGGTCTTTAAGATTTTCTCAGACGTTTGTCTAAAAAGAAAATCTCAAAAGACTAAAAAGAAATTAAAGAACTTTTTTGATGGTCAGTTTGGTACTTCCAAACATTAGATAAAAAATTACCATACATGATAATTCACCAAATTTAAAGCAAACTTTTATCGTGAAAATTTTAAAATTCACTTATGAAAGTTTTTTCACAATTTTTTGTGCTATACATAATTTTTTAAACATTATCATGAATTAATTAATGTGCCTACAGTCACAATTAATTAAAAAAAAATGAGAAAACGAAAAATTGAAAAAATACTTACTTTAAATTTTCAAGGGTTTTTGCCAGAAAAAGCTGTTGAATTTAGAAACTTTCTAATAAAACACTGGAGTCAAATGAAAGTGAGGAATTTTTGTGGGGGGTATTATCGTGTAAGGGGAACAATCCATGAAGATTGTAGCTTCTAAAATCAATATGTCACCTACAGAACATCGTACTTAATAAAAATGAACATTTTTACACACACAGCCACACACACACAGACACACACACATACACACACACACACACACACAGAAAAAAAATTAAAAAGTTTTAAAAATAGGGAGGCCCAACGGTTTGTATTAAACTTTTTTCAATTTTTGACGGGCAATATAATCATCAATTCTTAACTAAAAAATCGAACCGCAACAAATCTTTGAAGATTTTAAGATTGTTTTGAAACTTTAATAAAAGCAAAAATGAAAACAATTCTTTTCAAATTTCTTTATTAATCGAAAAAACATTTCTTCTTCAGACTGTAATGTCCTTCATATATATTGACCATAGACCGCAACAAAGTAAAATTTATTAAAATTTCATGAATTTACGTCGAGTCGCTGGTAACAGAAGTGAAAAAATAGTTTTTCAAAATTTAAAAAAAATACTAATTTCAAAAATAATTTCATTTATTTGTGAATGAGTACTGAAAGTTTTATTAAAATCCGACAATTATTTGATTTTTGCGAGAATTTCAAAATTAATGTGTTTGTCACCGGAAAAAAAAAGTGGGTGATGTAATCATTGCGTTTTCCATTGTAAACAGTCGTAACATTTTGGTTACCCGCTAACTCAAATCAATACAAGATTTTCTACCAAGATTTCAAACATGTCAGAAGGAATTAAATATTTTTTAAAATAATTAAAAATTACTTTCATCTTTTCTCTTAATAAAAACATTTTGATGGAAAAACTTCGTTTTATTAAGTTTGGGGTACTTTTTTACTATCAAAGACTCTCGAACCAATTATAAAAGCTTAAACATACATACATACATACATACATACATACATACATACATACATACATACGTCAAAACATATGTTCCTATCTACGTATACATGAACTCATTGTTACGAGGACTACTACGAACCTTTTAACAATCCTGTATCAGCCAAAATACATATTAATTTTATTTTTAAATCCTGAATTAATTTATATAAATTGTTGTTTGAATTTGCAGTCTTGATTTTCTTGTTTTGCTTGGCTTGCTAACAAGGCCAAATCAAACTAATCTCTTTCAAAACACATCACTGGAACTGAAAACCCACTATAATATACGTAATATATTATTTTCAACGAATTTTATTTCGTCATGGCAAAAATGCCTGAAGGTCACTGGTCCGTAACGACGGGTCGCATGGCATTTTGTTGAGTCCACTCCGACAGTGAGTCATATTTTGTAGGGTGCGACTGATAAAATGTCTGTTAAATTACACATAAATAAAAATAATACTGATGTCTTATTTTAACAGTTTTATTTGCCAAAATCTTGCAAAAATATCTAGAAATAATCCTTAACTGTAGTTCATCTTTCCTCTTAAAGGAGTTTTCTTGGTCTCTCGTTCAACTGCACCCCACAACTAATGATCAAGTGGTTTGCTGTCTGGGGTGTTTAGGTGGCCAGATGTAAGGGCGTGTGGATGTGACCGCAGGAGTTATCTGTCAGCCATGACTGGTTTCAACTACTTGTGTAACATGGTGCAGAGTCCTGTTGTCAGACATAGGGACTTCTAGCATCCACCCAATTTACCACAGCTTAGCACATTGCTTCCTCACATTGACACTTCATCTTGTCTTTTGTGGAAGTTGATTTCAATTGAAAAAAGGCCAATGAAACAACTAAAGAAATCAGCACAATTGTAAATATTAGAGTCGTTTTGGAGTTTACATTATATATATCTTTAAAAAGAACAGACGTCATATTATTTAAATCCGAGGAACCCTTTCGGCCAAATCTTATCAAGGGTTCTCGTTGGCTTTGAATTTTGAGGAATTAAGGAAAAGGACAAGGCAAAATAAATTAAATTACTTACAATGCTGGGAGACGTGTTGTTTTTCACACTAGACCTGTGTTTCCTTCCTTCAGTAAAGATAGGTTGTCCTATTTTCGAAAAAGTTCCATTGTTTACAAATTTAGAAATGCTGTTGTGATGCGGCATACATAGGACGTACCGATCTGAGGTTGGAGACACAGGTTTCACAACACGTCCCCGCTAATATACGTTCCAGTGGCTCTCAGACCTATAAGAACAACACAATCTGTTCTGGATTCCGCTATTGGCCGACATCTTTTGGACAATCAAGTTTGTGCCTCGGCATATGAGGACAGCTGGTTTACTGTCTTGCACAGCGCTCGGTCTACACATCATCTAAGTATTTTGGAAGCAATTTGCTTGAAAATTCAACAGCCGAGCCTGTGCAGACAAGAAGGCGGTTTTTACGCTGCTTACAATTGCTGGTGAGTCTGTGAGTGTAACATTTTTCACTTTTAAGCACTCTTGTGGAATTATATGTGTACACCCCCCCCTTATATTTTATGTGTTTTTGTTTTCAATAAATTTATTTTTAAACGAGTTCATCGTCTCCCAGCATTGTAAGTAATTGAATTTATTTTGCCTTGTCCTTTTCCTTAATTCCCTTAAAATTAAAGCCAACGTGAACCCTTGATGAGAGTTGGCTGAAGATTCCTCGAGGTTTAAATAATATGACGTCTGTTCTTTTTAAAGACATTAGTAATTTCTGTGGGTACAAATCGTTATATATATATATATATATATATATATATATATATATATATAAAAGAAAAACACAACACATCATTTATATTGATTATAAACTATAATTTATTTCTATGAGCTAAATTGGCTCATTTCATCTGACCACACCATATTCGTTCCATTCGTTATAAATATTAATCCGGAATTTCTTTAAAATGAAATGGAAAGCAAGTGACATGATCTAAAACGGAGACGTTAGACTTATTTCAGTTGATGATCACTACACTGGCCGAAAAGTGACCATAAAATCATTACACGCCCACTCACAAGCACATGAATACTTATTATATTCATATATACATTCGTCCATACTTCCACATACGTCTGATTAAAACTCATAGAAAGGAATATATATATATATATATATATATATATATATATATATATATATATATATATATATTCTAGACATATGCTATTAAATATAAGAGACAATGAATGTCTATTATGTTCAATCATGAGCCGTTCTAAACGTCGTATTTTTGCTTTAATTTCAGTTGAAAATAAAGACAAAAAATTCTCAAAAAATTTGGGTAATTATTTATTGATTTGCTTCTAAGCTTTCGGCTCACATGAGCCATCTTCAGAGAAGGTTGTTTACACTGAAATTTCTGATTCCACTCGATATAATTTCAGTTTAAAATACACCAGTGTATTTTTGAATTACTGGAATTTCTTGGCTTTCAAATTGACCTAAATTTAAAGCTTGAAGATAACTTATTTATTTTTTTTTTAAAATTTTCAATTTAAATTTAGGTATCTAAAAAATGATTGGAGGTGCCTATATAAAATGTTATTTGTGTGTATTTGCATATATAAAAAAGTTATTTGCATGTATAAAGTTATTTGTGTGTATAAAATATGCACCTCAGTGACTTTTTCGATATCTAAATTTAAATTAAAATTTTAAAAATAAATAAGTAATCTTCAAGCTTTAAAATTAGCTTTAATTGAAAGCCAGGAGATTAAATTTTAATTCGAAAGAAAAATACACTGGTAAACTGAAATTATATTGATTTTAATCTAATTTTTATTTAAAAATCGGACAAATTAATGTTAAATTTCCCACCATTTTTGATTGATCGACACATTCTGTCAACACTATGTAAACAGTAGCCAAATTTCTGTTTTAAAAATCTTGCAAAAAATAAAATATACCTCGCTGATAGGTCATTTAAGTCAATTTTTAAGAATTGAAACTTACCTTTATCTGATTTCAATCAAGTATACTTCCCCTTTCTGCCAGAAATTTACAATAAAAACAAACTTTTTAACTACGGTAGCCCTACCTGTCATCACAACGATTACGTAATGCAGACGTGTTAAAAGATTTATGAGATCAGACGGAAAGTATGGTGACAATAGGGGCCAAAAAAACATAAAATTTTAATTTCTTTTCTCTTTTTTTTTTGGTTTTTAACTAAATAGTAAAATTTAAAATAATAATTTCAGCAATTATATAATATTTAATATAATTTTAGTTTACATTTGTAGCCAGACATTTGAATATGCTTTCTGAATAAATAAAAATTTAAAAGTTTAAATTTCTTTTTAAAATAATTTTAATTTAATAAGAAAGAATTAAATTAAAATAACCAAACTAAGTTATTTTATGTTATTTATTAATATTTTTATCATGTATTTTTCATATTATTAAGTTCTCACTAAGTGTAAGGCATGGTAAAAATATCTAATTTAATTTTTTATAGTACTTTATAGGTGTTATAATTATGGAGACATGTTATGACTCTTATGGAACATCATACTTACTCAAAAATGGAATGTAAATGAACATATTTACACACAAACAAATTTTTGTAATTAATTTAAAATATTTCTGCTAAATGATTTTTATTAAACTTTTCAATTTTAGATAGCTAATGATAATCAGCTCTTAACTAAAAAGTCAATTCTTTGGAAATTTTAAAAATATTTTAAAAGCTTATATATAATTGTGAAATTTAAAGACTTAGTTGCTAATTAGCGTTCTTTACAACTTTTCTTTAAACAATGCTGTAAAATTTGCGATATTTTGCAAGTTGTGATACATAATTAAAATTATAATCCATATATTTATTTTCTTTCAATGTACACCAGTTGCCCCCGAATTTGGTGTATCACTCTATGGGTAAAATATTTGTTTTCTGTTCCTGTTTCTCTGGCGAAAGTTAAGTGGCGCTCTGCTCTTTTGTTTTTCACTATCTTTTCCACCATTTTTATCTACAACTTCTTTCTATTGTAAAGTGTCCATATCAACTTTACAATCAATTCCAACACAAACTAGATTCTCATTTTGATGGACATGCTTCCGCATGGCTGGATAGTTTTATTCTAGCCTTTTCTCTGTCAATTTTTGATTTATCTAAAATTATGTCCTTTAGATTTAACTTTGGGTGAAGAAGGCCCATATGTTTTAGGTCTAGCAGAAACGCATTAGCTAAGCAAGCACCAAGATTGGAAGATACATCAACTCTGATGAGTTCCATAGAATATCTTGAGATTTTTAAAGAGCTGTAAGGTCCCTTTGGCTGTCTTCCTGGGTCAAAACTGTCATCGGTTGTTCCTTCACTAGAAGATGACTGCATTGAAATGTTGGGGAAGCTTGTTCCTGTCTTTCACTCTGCCTCTACAGTCTCTCCAATTCAGCAGACATCTTTTGTATTTTTTTATCGCACCTTTGCCGATTGGTCCCAGTTGATAACTACTTTTTAACCCTGTTTTTTCCCCTGGTCCTTTAAATAATCTGTCTTCTAGTGGAACCTGAAAATTGCAAAATTTGCATGTTTAATAATAGATCCAGAATACATGACAAATACCAATATATTATTTTATTTTCCATAAAAAGGAACATAATTGCAGGTGAATCTATAGTTTTCCAATAATTCAAATGTTACAAATTGGTATTCAAATTATGCTAAATAAAAAGGAAGGAATCATAGAATTAATCTACCTTCTTGTTAGGAGGACAAGTGCAGACTATGTGTCTTGTTTGAAAATTTTCTGTCTTGCACTGTACTGCAAAGTCATCCAAATCTCAAGACAGAGACTTCACAGCTACAAGAAAATATATCAAACAGTTTGTCCAGCTGTTCCTTCATTCTTTTCACTTTGGTTGCTGCAAGAGATTTCCTGTCACTCTGTTTGGCCCTCTTATAGCAAAATATATTTACCTTCTGTCCTATATGACGTTCCCTTAACAAGGGCAATTGTGTGGATTAACTGCTTGCCAAATACTAGTTATTTCCTTGGCAAGTAACTTAGAAATCTCACAATTTTTGAAGTGGGGAAAGCTGTTTTCTGAAAATAACTAAACTGGATGACTTGTCGTAAAGTTCATTTTTATCCAACTGACAGGGTGGACCAGCAAATTTTTGTGAACCACAGGTTCAAATTGAACGTCATGCTTTTACTGACATTTTAATCTGAAAAAAAATAAATGGATGATAAACTAAATATCAAACTGTTTAGGCTATTTTCCAGTTTCGTATGTAAAAAAATAACTGCTAGTTATGGTAAGCAGTAATGAAAAACTTTGTAGAATTGAATTAGCTTTATTGAGAAGACAGGACCAGACGACACCAGAGTCATACTAGTGTTTAGCTTAGACTAATTTTTTTTTAACAGACTTTAGCTCCTCTTTGGATAACATGAATTTATCTATAAGGGATTTATTCTTGCTGTGGCTATTGCCGTTTAAACGAGTGTGTAGTGTTTAGGGTATTTATGTATATGTATATATATATGTATATTTGCAAAACCTTTAAAACAGTTTCTTTATTTACTCATATTAACCTTTGTGGATTATCTGATTTTAAAACTATAATTTCAGAAAAACAATACTGCTTAAAAAAATTATCCCCTAAAAATAAAAGAAATAAAATTTTCTCGCTAATTTTCTGCAAAGTAAATTTTTTATTAACTAGAAAAACTTGAAAATTTACGTGGTTATGTTTCGTAAAGATAAAATGTGTAGAATAAAATTATATGGGCTATTTTCTTTAAAATATAAAACTGGAATATTACCAGATTTTAATAGAAACTTCAAATAGAATTTGATGTGAAATAGAAAAACAGTGATTATCACTGCTTGGAATATAAGGCATTTCATTGGACGAGAGTTTTATCACGTGGGGAGGAGAGAAGCGAGAGAGAAAACATGTAACGAGAGAGAGAGAGGGGGATTCTCTTACTTAAAAAAACGAGGACAGAGAGAGAGAGAGAGAAAGAGAGAGTGAGAGACAAAGGAAGTGAGAGAGAAAGACAGAAAGAAAGAGAGAGAGGGTAAAAATATGTCACTTTTCGTTTAAAAACGGGAAATGCTTAAAAAATGTTTTTTTATTCATAGAAATTCATTTTTTATTTTAATTAGGAATTAATTCTTTTAAATCGAAGCAAAATTTAAGTTCAAGATGATATTTTCAATTATTTAAAATGCGTTTTCGAATTTTTTAAAGAAATTTCATGGTGGTGCGTATAAACAAACAAATAATTAAATATTAATTAGTAAAGACTTAATAAGCTTTCATTTTTGGAAGTTGTTTTGTGGTAATATGAATAAAAGTTATGGGTAATAAACTTATATTTTTGCATTGAAAGCTACAAAAATTCAAAATTATTTTCATAATTGTAGAAAGAAAAATGAAACTCACTTTTGTCGGTTAAATTCTCAAGTAAATATGTATCTAATTTTTGTAAAAAATTTCTAAATTAATATTTCTCACTGGAAAATAAACTGACCCATGCAATATTACATTATCCATTGTAAACATTCGTAACGATTTGGTTACCCGTTGACGAAAAGCAAATAAGATTTTTACCCAAATTTCCAACGTGTTAGAAAGGATTAAAAGATTTTTTTAAAAAATCATAAAAATTACTTTCATCTTTCCTCTAATAACAAATATTTTTCTAGAAAAAAAATTGTTTTTGTTAAGTTTGGGGCCTTTTTTTTTATTCCTGCTGTGCTGATTTATAAACGAATTTTGAAATGAAAGTTAGATTTTCAAGGATTTATTTGAAAAAGTTGTTGAATTTAGAAACTTTCTAATAAAACACTGGAGTGTGTTAATATTTACGCTTTGGTAATGGCTTATGTGAGCCAGCTTAGACCCGATAAAAAAATCAACAATTACTGTGATTTTTTGTTGTCTCCGTTTTAGTCAGCTCACTTGCTATTCATTTGATTTAAAAGAAATTCCGGATTAATATTTATATCGAATGGAACGAATATGGTGTGGTCTGATGAAATGAGCCAACGAGAACCCTTGATAAGAGTTGGCCGAAAGGTTCCTCGGATTTAAATAATATGACGTCTGTTCTTTTATATATATATATATAATGTAAACCCAAAACGACTCTAATATTTACAATTCGTGTTGATTTCTTTAGTTGTTTCATTGGCCTTTTTTCAGTGAAATCAACTTCCACAAAAAGACAAGATGAAGTGCTCGTACGTGAGGAAAGCAATGTAAAAGCTGCGGTAAATTGGGTGGATGCTAGAAGTCCCTATGTCTGACAACAGGACTCTGCACCATGTTACACAAGTAGTTGAAACCAGTCATGGCTGACAGACAATTTCTGCAGGTACATCCACACCTCCCTTACATCTGGCCACCTAAACTCCCCAGACAGCAAACCACTTGATCATTAGTTGTAGGTGCAGTTGAACGAGAAGACCAAAGAAAACTCCTTTTAAGAGGAAAGATGAACTACAGTTAAGGATTATTTCAAGATATTTTTGCAGGATTTTGGCAAATAAAACTGTTAAAATTAGACATCAGTATTATTTTTATTTATGTGTAATTTAACAGACATTTTATCTGTCGCACCCTACAAAATATGACTCACTGTCGGAGAGACTCAACAAAATGACACGCGACCCGTCGTTACGGACCAGTGACCTTCAGGCATATTTGTCATGAAGAAATAAAATTCGTTGAAAATAATATATACGTATATTATAGTGGGTTTTCAGTTCCACTGATGTGTTTTGAAAGAGATTAGTTTGATTTGGCCTTGTTAGCAAGCCAAGCAAAACAAGAAAATCAAGACTGCAAATTCAAACAACAATTTATATAAATTAATTCGGGTTTTACAAATAAAATTAATATGTATTTTGGTTGATACAGGATTGTTAAAAGGTTCGTAGTAGTCCTCGTAACAATGAGTTTATGTATACGTAGATAGGAACGTATGTTTGGACGTATGTATGTATGTATGTATGTATGTATGTATGTATGTATGTATGGTTAAGCTTTTATAATTGGATCGGGAGTCTTTCATAGTATGAAGTAAAAAAAGGCCCCAAAAAAACTTAATAAAAACGAAGTTTTCCATCAAAATGTTTTTATTAAGAGAAAAGATGAAAGTAATTTTTAATTATTTTAAAAATATTTAATTCCTTCTAACATATTTGAAATCTTGGTAGAAAATCTTGTATTGATTTGAGTTGGCGGGTAACCAAAATGTTACGACTGTTTACAATGGAAAACGCAATGATTACATCACCCACTTTTTTTTCCGGTGACAAACACATTAATTTTGAAATTCTCGCAAAAATCAAATAATTGTCCAGTTTTAATAAAACTTTCAGTCCTCATTCAAAAAATAAATGAAATTATTTTCGAAATTAGTATTTTTAAAAATTTTGAAAAAATATTTTTTCACTTATGGTCAATATATATGAAGGACATTACAGTCTGAAAGAAGAAATGTTTTTTCGATTAATAAAGAAATTTTAAAAGAATTGTTTTCATTTTTGCTTTTATTAAAGTTTCAAAAATAATCTTAAAATCTTCAAAGATTTGTTGCGGTTCGATTTTTTAGTTAAGAATTGATGATTATATTGCCCGTCAAAATTGAAAAGTTTAATACAAACCGTTGGGCCTCCTATTTTTAAAACAATTTTATTTATTTATTTTTTTTGTGGTTGTGTGTGTGTGCGTGTAAAAATGTTCATTTTTATTAAGTACGATGTTCTGTAGGGGACATATTGATTTTTAGAAGTTACAATCTTCATGGATTGTTCCCCTTACACGATAATACCCCCACAAAATTCTCACTTTCATTTCACTCCAGTGTTATTAGAAAGTTTCTAAATACAACAGCTTTTCAAGTAAACCCTTGAAATTTAAAGTAAATATTTTTCAATTCTTCGTTTTCTCATTTTTTTTAAATTAATTGTGACTGTAGGCACATT
>JBBBDQ010016720.1:0-12500 GCA_037127315.1 Ascarosepion bandense | reverse complement strand
TTATTAATAGGATCTTTCCTGATTTTACTGGCCTTGTGCCATAATATATCTTACGTGTCCGTCAAATAATTGCGGATGAATTTATCGTCTGCTTATTGAATGTTTCTTTTTTTTTTTTCATTAACAAAATGAAAAAATTAGACAAACAGATAAATAAAAAGATCGATAGATACAAATTTAGGCCAAAAAGATGAATTTAATAAAAAGATGACCCCTAATTGTGATTTTGAATTTTTGCCTGAATTTAAAGCCAGACAAGTAAATCAAAAATGAAGACAGACAGACAAATTAGGGCGTGGTTGTTTGTTTCCTGAAACTAGAGGAAATAATTCTGATTAATTGTCTTTTCTGTCGGGGATGAAATGATTGAAAAATAAGAAGGGAAAGAAGATTGGATGATTTGGAAATGGAGAAAATTCTTACTTACATTTGATTTGAATTTTTCACTTTGGGTGAAAATTGGTTTTCGTCAAAATACGAGAGCGAATAAAAGTTGAAGCTTTCGTCTTTGAATTCTGGCGAAGAGACCGGAAATCGTTTGAAGGATTGGACGGATGACGTCATCGGAATAGAAGGCATTTCATTGGACGAGAGTTTTGGATTATAAGGCATTTCATTGGGCGAGAGTTTTGGATTATAAGGTGGCATTTCATTGGGCGAGTTTTGGATTATAAGGCATTTTTAATAAGGAGAGTTTTGGATTACAAGGCATTTCATTGGGCGAGAGTTTTGGATTATAAGGCATTTCATTGGGCGAGAGTTTTGGATTATAAGGCATTTCATTGGGCGAGAGTTTTGGATTACAAGGCATTTCATTGGGCGAGAGTTTTGGATTACAAGGCATTTCATTGGGCGAGAGTTTTGGATTATAAGGCATTTCATTGGGCGAAAGTTTTATCACGTGGGGAAGAGAGAAGCGAGAGAGAAAACATGTCAAGAGAAAGAGAGGGGCGAATTCTCTTACTTAGAAAAAACGAGGAGAGAGGCAAAGAAAGTGAGAGAGAAAGACAGAAAGAAAGAGAGAGAGGGTAAAAATATGTCACTTTTCGTTTAAAAACAGGAAATGCTTAAAAAATGTTTTTTTATTCATGGAAATTCATTTTTATTTTAATTAGGATTTAATTTTTAAATCGAACCAAAATTTAAGTTCAAAGATGATATTTCAATTATTTAAAATGCGTTTTCCGAATAAGTTTTTTAAGAAATTTCATGGTGATGCGTATAAGAAGCAACAAATAATTAAATATTAATTAGTAAAGACTTAATAAGATTTCATTTTTGGAAGTTGTTTGTATTTAATATGAATAAAAGTTATGGGTAATAAACTTATATTTTTGCATTGAAAGCTACAAAAATTCAAAAATTATTTTCATAATTGTGAGAAGAAAATGAAAGTCGGTTTTGTCGGTTAAATTCTCAGAAGTAAATATGTATCTAATTTTTGTAAGAATTTCTAAATTAATATTTCTCACTGGAAAATAAACTGACTTATGCAATATTACATTATCCATTGTAAACATTCGTAACGATTTGGTTACCTGTTGACGAAAAACAAAATAAGATTTTTACCCAAATTTCCAACGTGTTAGAAAGGATTAAAAGATTTTTATAAAATCACAAAAAATTACTTTCATCTTTCCTCTAATAAGAAATATTTTTCTCAAAAAAAATTGTTTTTGTTAAGTTTGGGGCCTTTTTTATTCCTGTTGTGCTGATTTATAAACGAATTTTGAAATGAAAGTTGCAAGAAATATTTTTCGTTTATGGGATTTTATGAAGGACTCTATTGGCATAAAAAAGAAATGATTTTATTCGAAAAATAAATTAATTTTACAAGAATTGTTTTAATTTCTTAAATTTTGATTATAATAATATGATTAATTTTTTGTACGTGGTTCAATTGCGACGAAATTTAGGATATACACATATATGTATATGCACAGTAGTAAATGCATTTAGTCAAAGTCACCTTGAATAATTTTGTTGTCATGAAAACAAGAACTTTATTTATTTCTCGTCAGACGGGGTTATTTTTATGTAATTAAATACGAATTTGGATTGATGAAGAAAAGTCATTTTTAACAAAATTTAAAATTTAACAATATTTTCAGCAATTATCCAATATTTTATAGAATTTTAGTTTAGCTTTATAACCTAAGGTTTGAAGATGTTTCATGAAAAATAAAAATTTAAATAATAATATTGGTATCACAAACTCAGAAAAATTAAATTTTGTTTTAGGTCTTTAAGATTTTCTCAGACGTTTGTCTAAAAAGAAAATCCTCAAAAGACAAAAGAAATTAAAGAACTTTTTTGATGGTCAGTTTGGTACTTCCAAACATTAGATAAAAAATTACCATACATGATAATTCACCAAATTTAAAAACAAACTTTTATCGTGAAAATTTTAAAATTCACTTATGAAAGTTTTTTCACAATTTTTTGTGCTATAATTTTTTTAAACATTATCATGAATTAATTAATGTGCCTACAGTCACAATTAATTAAAAAAAAATGAGAAAACGAAGAATTGAAAAAATATCATTTAAATTTTCAAGGGTTTACTTGAAAAAGCTGTTGAATTTAGAAACTTTCTAATAAAACACTGGAGTCAAATGAAAGTGAGGAATTTTTGTGGGGGTATTATCGTGTAAGGGGAACAATCCATGAAGATTGTAACTTCTAAAATCAATATGTCACCTACAGAACATCGTACTTAATAAAAAATGAACATTTTTACACACACAGCCACACACACAGACACACACATACACACACACACACACACACAGAAAAAAAAATTAAAAAGTTTTAAAAATAGGGAGGCCCAACGGTTTGTATTAAACTTTTCAATTTTTGACGGGCAATATAATCATCAATTCTTAACTAAAAAATCGAACCGCAACAAATCTTTGAAGATTTTAAGATTGTTTTTGAAAACTTTAATAAAAGCAAAAATGAAAACAATTCTTTTCAAATTTCTTTATTAATCGAAAAACATTTCTTCTTCAGACTGTAATGTCCTTCATATATATTGACTATAGACCGCAACAAAGTAAAATTTATTAAAATTTCATGAATTTACGTCGAGTCGCTGGTAACAGAAGTGAAAAAACAGTTTTTCAAAATTTAAAAAATACTAATTTCAAAAATAATTTCATTTATTTGTGAATGAGTACTGAAAGTTTTATTAAAATCCGACAATTATTTGATTTTTGCGAGAATTTCAAAAATTAATGTGTTTGTCACCGGAAAAAGTGGGTGATGTAATCATTGCGTTTTCCATTGTAAACAGTCGTAACATTTTGGTTACCCGCTAACTCAAATCAATACAAGATTTTCTACCAAGATTTCAAACATGTCAGAAGGAATTAAATATTTTTTAAAAATAATTAAAAAATTACTTTCATCTTTTTCTCTTAATAAAATATTTTGATGGAAAAACTTCGTTTTTATTAAGTTTGGGGCCTTTTTTTACTATCAAAGACTCTCGAACCAATTATAAAAGCTTAAACATACATACATACATACATACATACATACATACATACATACATACATACGTCAAAACATATGTTCCTATCTACGTATACATGAACTCATTGTTACGAGGACTACTACGAACCTTTTAACAATCCTGTATCAGCCAAAATACATATTAATTTTATTTTTAAATCCTGAATTAATTTATAAATTGTTGTTTGAATTTGCAGTCTTGATTTTCTTGTTTTGCTTGGCTTGCTAACAAGGCCAAATCAAACTAATCTCTTTCAAAACACATCACTGGAACTGAAAACCCACTATAATATACGTATATATTATTTTCAACGAATTTTATTTCGTCATGGCAAAGATGCCTGAAGGTCACTGGTCCGTAACGACGGGTCGCATGGCATTTTGTTGAGTCACTCCGACAGTGAGTCATATTTTGTAGGGTGCGACTGATAAAATGTCTGTTAAATTACACATAAATAAAAATAATACTGATGTCTTATTTTAACAGTTTTATTTGCCAAAAATCTTGCAAAAATATCTAGAAATAATCTCAACTGTAGTTCATCTTTCCTCTTAAAAGGAGTTTTCTTGGTCTCTCGTTCAACTGCACCCCACAACTAATGATCAAGTGGTTTGCTGTCTGGGGTGTTTAGGTGGCCAGATGTAAGGGCGTGTGGATGTGACCGCAGGAGTTATCTGTCAGCCATGACTGGTTTCAACTACTTGTGTAACATGGTGCAGAGTCCTGTTGTCAGACATAGGGACTTCTAGCATCCACCCAATTTACCGCAGCTTAGCATTGCTTCCTCACGTACGAGCACTTCATCTTGTCTTTTTTTTGTGGAAGTTGATTTCACTCGAAAAAAGGCCAATGAAACAACTAAAGAAATCAACACGAATTGTAAATATTAGAGTCGTTTTGGGTTTACATTATATATATCTTTTAAAAAGAACAGACGTCATATTATTTAAATCCGAGGAACCTTCGGCCAAATCTTATCAAGGGTTCTCGTTGGCTTTAATTTCAAGGGGAATTAAGGAAAAGGACAAGGCAAATAAATTAAATTACTTACAATGCTGGGAGACGTGTTGTTTTTCACACTAGACCTGTGTTTCCTTCCTTCAGTAAAGATAGGTTGTCCTATTTTCGAAAAAGTTCCATTGTTTACAAATTTAAATGCTGTTGTGATGCGGCATACATAGGACGTACCGATCTGAGGTTGGAGACACGGGTTTCACAACACGTCCCCGCTAATATACGTTCCAGTGGTTCTCTCAGACCTATAAGAACAACACAATCTGTTCTGGATTCCGCTATTGGCCGACATCTTTTGGACAATCAAGTTTGTGCCTCGGCATATGAGGACAGCTGGTTTACTGTCTTGCACAGCGCTCGGTCTACACATCATCTAAGTATTTTGGAAGCAATTTGCTTGAAAATTCAACAGCCGAGCCTGTGCAGACAGAAAGAGCGGTTTTTACGCTGCTTACAATTGCTGGTGAGTCTGTGAGTGTAACATTTTTTTTTCACTTTTAAACACTCTTGTGGAATTATATGTGTACACCCCCTATATTTTATGTGTTTTTGTTTTCAATAAAATTTATTTTTAAACGAGTTCCATCGTCTCCCAGCATTGTAAGTAACTGAATTTATTTTGCCTTGTCCTTTTCCTTAATTCCCTTAAAATTAAAGCCAACGTGAACCCTTGTAAGAGTTAGCTGAAAGGTTCCTCGGGTTTAAATAATATGACGTCTGTTCTTTTTAAAGACATTAGTAATTTTCTGTGGGTACAAATCGTTATATATATATATATATATATATATATATATATATATATATAAAAAGAAACACAACACATCATTTATATTGATTATAAACTATAATTTATTTCTATGAGCTAAATTGGCTCATTTCATCTGACCACACCATATTCGTTCCATTCGTTATAAATATTAATCCGGAATTTCTTTAAAATGAAATGGAAAGCAAGTGACATGATCTAAAACGGAGACGTTAGACTTATTTCAGTTGGTGATCACTACACTGGCCGAAAAGTGACCATAAAATCATTACACGCCCACTCACAAGCACATGAATACTTATTATATTCATATATACATTCGTCCATACTTCCACATACGTCTGATTAAAACTCATAGAAAGGAATATATATATATATATATATATATATATATATATATATATATATATATATATATATATTCTAGACATATGCGTTATTAAATATAAGAGACAATGAATGTCTATTATGTTCAATCATGAGCCGTTCTAAACGTCGTATTTTTGCTTTAATTTCAGTTGAAAATAAAGACAAAAATTCTCCAAAATTTGGGTAATTATTTATTGATTTGCTTCTAAGCTTTCGGCTCACATGAGCCATCTTCAGAGAGGTTGTTTACACTGAAATTTCTGATTCCACTCGATATAATTTCAGTTTAAAATACACCTCAGTGTATTTTGGATTACTGAATTTCTTGGTTTTCAAATTGATCTAAATTTAAAGCTTGAAGATAACTTATTTATTTTAAAATTTTCAATTTAAATTTAGGTATCTAAAAAATGATTGGAGGTGCCTATATAAAATGTTATTTGTGTGTATTTGCATATATAAAAAAGTTATTTGCATGTATAAAGTTATTTGTGTGTATAAAATATGCACCTCCAGTGACTTTTTCGATATCTAAATTTAAATTAAAATTTTAAAAATAAATAAGTAATCTTCAAGCTTTAAAATTAGCTTTAATTGAAAGCCAGAGATTAAATTTTAATTCCCGAAAGAAAAATACACTGGTAAACTGAAATTATATTGATTTTAATCTAATTTTTATTAAAATCGGACAAATTAATGTTAAATTTCCCACCATTTTTGATTGATCGACACATTCTGTCAACACTATGTAAACAGTAGCCAAATTTCTGTTTTAAAAATCTTGCAAAAATAAAATATACCTCGCTGATAGGTCATTTAAGTCAATTTTTAAAATTGAAACTTACCTTTATCTGATTTCAATCAAGTAATACTTCCTTTCTGCCAGAAATTTACAATAAAAACAAACTTTAACTACGGTAGCCCTACCTGTCATCACAACGATTACGTAATGCAGACGTGTTAAAAGATTTATGAGATCAGACGGAAAGTATGGTGACAATAGGGGCCAAAAAACATAAAATTTTAATTTCTTTTCTTTTTTTTGGTTTTTAACTAAATAGTAAAATTTAAAATAATAATTTCAGCAATTATATAATATTTAATATAATTTTAGTTTACATTTGTAGCCAGACATTTGAATATGCTTTCTGAATAAATAAAAATTTAAAAGTTTAAATTTTTAAAATAATTTTAATTTAATAAGAAAGAATTAAATTAAAATAACCAAACTAAGTTATTTTATGTTATTTATTAATATTTTTATCATGTATTTTTCATATTATTAAGTTCTCACTAAGTGTAAGGCATGGTAAAAATATCTAATTTAATTTTTTTATAGTACTTTATAGGTGTTATAATTATGGAGACATGTTATGACTCTTATGGAACATCATACTTACTCAAAAATGGAATGTAAATGAACATATTTACACACAAACAAATTTTTTTGTAATTAATTTAAAATATTTCTGCTAAATGATTTTTATTAAACTTTTCAATTTTAGATAGCTAATATGATAATCAGCTCTTAACTAAAAAGTCAATTCTTTGGAGATTTTAAAAATATTTTAAAAGCTTATATATAATTGTGAAATTTAAAAGACTTAGTTGCTAATTAGCGTTCTTTACAACTTTTCTTTAAACAATGCTGTAAAATTTGCGATATTTTGCAAGTTGTGATACATAATTAAAATTATAATTCATATATTTATTTTTCTTTCAATGTACACCAGTTGCCCCCAGGTTGGGTATCACTCTATGGGTAAAATATTTGTTTTCTGTTCCTGTTTCTCTGGCGAAAGTTAAGTGGCGCTCTGCTCTTTTGTTTTTCACTATCTTTTTTCCACCATTTTTATCTACAACTTCTTTCTATTGTAAAGTGTCCATATCAACTTTACAATCAATTCCAACACAAACTAGATTCTCATTTTGATGGACATGCTTCACATGGCTGGATAGTTTTATTCTAGCCTTTTCTCTGCCAATTTTTGATTTATCTAAAATTATGTCCTTTAGATTTAACTTCGGTGAAGAAGGCCCATATGTTTCAGGTCTAGCAGAAACGCATTAGCTAAGCAAGCACCAAGATTGGAAGATACATCAACTCTGATGAGTTCCATAGAATATCTTGAGATTTTTAAAAGGCTGTAAGGTCCCTTTGGCTGTCTTTCCTGGGTCAAAACTGTCATCGGTTGTTCCTTCACTAGAAGATGACTGCATTGAAATATTTGGGGAAGCTTGTTCCTGTCTTTCACTTGCCTCTACAGTCTCTCCAATTCAGCAGACATCTTTTGTATTTTTTTATCGCACCTTTGCCGATTGGTCCCAGTTGATAACTACTTTTAACCCTGTTTTTTCCCCCCTGGTCCTTTAAATAATCTGTCTTCTAGTGGAACCTGAAAATTGCAAAATTTGCATGTTTAATAATAGATCCAGAATACATGACAAATACCAATATATTATTTTATTTTCCATAAAAAGGAACATAATTATATGCGAATCTATAGTTTTCAATAATTCAAATGTTACAAATTGGTATTCAAATTATGCTAAATAAAAAGGAATCATAGAATTAATCTACCTTCTTGTTAGGAGGACAAGTGCAGACTATGTGTTCTGTTTGAAAATTTTCTGTCTTGCACTGTACTGCAAAGTCATCAAATCTCAAGACAGGAACTTCACAGCTACAAGAAAATATATCAAACAGTTTGTCCAGCTGTTCCTTCATTCTTTTCACTTTGGTTGCTGCAAGAGATTTCCTGTCACTCTGTTTGGCCCTCTTATAGCAAAATATATTTACCTTCTGTCCTATATGACGTTCCCTTAATTAAGGGCAATTGTGGATTAACTGCTTGCCAAATACCAGTTATTTCCTTGGCAATTAACTTAGAAATCTCACAATTTTTGAAGTGGGGAAAGCTGTTTTCTAGAAAATAACTAAACTGGATGACTTGTCGTAAAGTTCTGTTTTATCCAACTGACAAGGTGGACCAGCAAATTTTGTGAACCACAGGTTCAAATTGAACGTCATAAGTTTTTACTGACATTTTAATCTGAAAAAAAATAAATGGATGATAAACTAAACCAAACTGTTTTAGGCTATTTTCCAGTTTCGTATGAAAAAATAACTGCTAGTTATGGTAAGCAGTAATGAAAACTTTGTAGAATTGAATTAGCTTTATTGAGAAGACAGGGGACCAGACGACACCAGAGCCATACTAGTAAGCGTTTAGCTTAGACTAATTTTTTAACAGACTTTAGCTCCTCTTTGGATAACATGAATTTATCTATAAAGGGATTTATTCTTGCTGTAGCTGTGCCGTTTTAAACGAGTGTGTAGTGTTTAGGGCATTTATGTATATGTATATATATATGTATATTTGCAAAACCTTTAAAACAGTTTTTTATTTACTCATATTAACCTTTGTATTCCGATTTTAAAACTATAATTTCAGAAAAACAATACTGCTTAAAAAATTATCCCCTAAAAATAAAAGAAATAAAATTTTCTCGCTAATTTTCTGCAAAGTAATTTTTTTATTAACTAGAAAACTTGAAAATTTACGTGGTTATGTTTCGTAAAGATAAAATGTGTAGAATAAAATTATATGGGCTATTTTCTTTAAAATATAAAACTGGAATATTACCAGATTTTTTAATAGAAACTTCAAATAGAATTTGATGTGAATAGAAAAACAGTGATTATCACTGCTTGGAATATAAGGCATTTCATTGGACGAGAGTTTTATCACGTGGGGAGTGAGAGAAGCGAGAGAGAAAACATGTAACGAGAGAGAGAGAGGGGGGATTCCTTACTTAAAAACGAGGACAGAGAGAGAGAGAGAGAGAGAAAGAGAGAGAGTGAGAGACAAAGGAAGTGAGAGAGAAAGACAGAAAGAAAGAGAGAGAGGGTAAAAATATGTCACTTTTCGTTTAAAAAACAGGAAATGCTTAAAAAAAGATTCATAGAAATTCATTTTTATTTTAATTAGGAATTAATTCTTTTTAAATCGAAGCAAAATTTAAGTTCAAAGATGATATTTCAATTATTTAAAATGCGTTTTCCGAATTTTTTTAAAGAAATTTCATGGTGGTGCGTATAAGAAGCAAACAAATAATTAAATATTAATTAGTAAAGACTTACATTGCTTTCATTTTTGGAAGTTGTTTGTATTTAATATGAATAAAAGTTATGGGTAATAAACTTATATTTTTGCATTGAAAGCTACAAAAATTCAAAATTATTTTCATAATTGTAGAAGAAAATGAAACTCGCTTTTGTCGGTTAAATTCTCAGAAGTAAATATGTATCTAATTTTTGTAAGAATTTCTAAATTAATATTTCTCACTGGAAAATAAACTGGACTTATGCAATATTACATTATCCATTGTAAACATTCGTAACGATTTGGTTACCCGTTGACGAAAAACAAAATAAGATTTTTACCCAAATTTCCAACGTGTTAGAAAGGATTAAAAGATTTTTAAAAAATCATAAAAATTACTTTCATCTTTCCTCTAATAAATAAAATATTTTTCTAGAAAAATTGTTTTTGTTAAGTTTGGGCCTTTTTTTTTATTCCTGCTGTGCTGATTTATAAACGAATTTTGAAATGAAAGTTAGATTTTCAAGGATTTATTTGAAAAAGTTGTTGAATTTAGAAACTTCTAATAAAACACTGAGTGTGTTAATATTTACGCTTTGCAATGGCTTATGTGAGCCGAAAGCTTAGACTCGATAAAAAAAATCAACAATTACTGTGATTTTTTGTTGTCTCCGTTTTAGATCAGCTCACTTGCTATTCATTTGATTTAAAAGAAATTCCGGATTAATATTTATATCGAATGGAACGAATATGGTGTGGTCTGATGAAATGAGCCAACGAGAACCCTTGATATAAGAGTTGGCCGAAAGGTTCCTCGATTTAAATAATATGACGTCTGTTCTTTTATATATATATATATAATGTAAACCCAAAACGACTCTAATATTTACAATTCGTGTTGATTTCTTTAGTTGTTTCATTGGCCTTTTTTCAATTGAAATCAACTTCCACAAAAAGACAAGATGAAGTGCTCGTACGTGAGGAAGCAATGCTAAGCTGCGTAAAATTGGGTGGATGCTAGAAGTCCCTATGTGTCTGACAACAGGACTCTGCACCATAAGCAGCACAAGTAGTTGAAACCAGTCATGGCTGACAGACAATTTCTGCGGTCACATCCACACCCCTCCCTTACATCTGGCCACCTAAACTCTTCTGTGACAGCAAACCACTTGATCATTAGTTGTGGGGTGCAGTTGAACGAGAGACCAAGAAAACTCTCAAGAGGAAAGATGAACTACAGTTAAGGATTATTTCAAGATATTTTTGCAGGATTTTGGCAACAAAACTGTTAAAATTAGACATCAGTATTATTTTTATTTATGTGTGACTTAACAGACATTTTATTCGTCGCACCCTACAAAATATGACCTACTGTCGGAGAGACTCAACAAAATGACACGCGACCCGTCGTTACGGACCAGTGACCTTCAGGCATATTTGTCATGAAGAAATAAAATTCGTTGAAAATAATATATACGTATATTATAGTGGGTTTTCAGTTCCACTGATGTGTTTTGAAAGAGATTAGTTTGATTTGGCCTTGTTAGCAAGCCAAGCAAAACAAGAAAATCAAGACTGCAAATTCAAACAACAATTTATATAAATTAATTCAGGTTTTACAAATAAAATTAATATGTATTTTGTTGATATGATTGTTAAAAGGTTCGTAGTAGTCCTCGTAACAATGAGTTTATGTATACGTAGATAGGAACGTATGTTTGGACGTATGTATGTATGTATGTATGTATGTATGTATGTATGTATGTATGGTTAAGCTTTTATAATTGGATCGGGAGTCTTTCATAGTATGAAGTAAAAAAAGGCCCTTAAAAAACTTAATAAAAACGAAGTTTTTCCATCAAAATGTTTTTATTAAGAGAAAAGATGAAAGTAATTTTTAATTATTTTAAAAAATATTTAATTCCTTCTAACATATTTGAAATCTTGGTAGAAAATCTTGTATTGATTTGAGTTGGCGGGTAACCAAAATGTTACGACTGTTTACAATGGAAAACGCAATGATTACATCACCCACTTTTTTTCCGGTGACAAACACATTAATTTTGAAATTCTCGCAAAAATCAAATAATTGTCGGATTTTAATAAAACTTTCAGTCCTCATTCAAAAATAAATGAAATTATTTTCGAAATTAGTATTTTTAAAAATTTTGAAAAAATATTTTTTCACTTATGGTCAATATATATGAAGGACATTACAGTCTGAAGAAGAAATGTTTTTTCGATTAATAAAGAAATTTTAAAAGAATTGTTTTCATTTTTGCTTTTATTAAAGTTTCAAAAATAATCTTAAAATCTTCAAAGATTTGTTGCGGTTCGATTTTTTAGTTAAGAATTGATGATTATATTGCCCGTCAAAAATTGAAAAGTTTAATACAAACCGTTGGGCCTCCCTATTTTTAAAACAATTTTATTTATTTATTTTTTTGTGGTTGTGTGTGTGTGCGTGTAAAAATGTTCATTTTTATTAAGTACGATGTTCTGTAGGGGACATATTGATTTTAGAAGTTACAATCTTCATGGATTGTTCCCCTTACACGATAATACCCCCATTAAAAATTCTCACTTTCATTTCACTCCAGTGTTTTATTAGAAAGTTTCTAAATACAACAGCTTTTTCAAGTAAACCCTTGAAAATTTAAAGTAAGTATTTTTTCAATTCTTCGTTTTCTTTCATTTTTTTTAAATTAATTGTGACTGTAGGCACATT
>JBBBDQ010016716.1:0-23180 GCA_037127315.1 Ascarosepion bandense | reverse complement strand
CAAAAACGAAATGAAGAAAGATATACGCAAATGCAAAAAGCAAATGAAGAAAGACATATGCAAATGCAAAAGCAAATGAAGAAAGATATACGCAAATGCAAAAAGCAAATGAAGAAAGACATATGCAAATGCAAAAAGCAAATGTGAAGAAAGATATACGCAAATGCAAAAAAGCAAATGAAGAAAGATATACGCAAATGCAAAAAGCAAATGAAGAAAGACATATGCAAATGCAAAAAGCAAATGAAGAAAGATATACGCAAATGCAAAAAGCAAATGAAGAAAGACATATGCAAATGCAAAAAGCAAATGAAGAAAGATATACAAATGCAAAAAGCAAATGAAGGAAGATATACGCAAATGCAAAAAGCAATGAAGAAAGAGACATGCAAATGCAAAAGCAAATGAAGAAAGACATATGCAAATGCAAAAAGCAAATGAAGAAAAACATATGGAAATGCAAAAAGCAAATGAAGAAAGATATACGCAAATGCAAAAAGCAAATGAAGAAAGACATAAGGAAATGCAAAAAGCAAATGAAGAAAGATATACGCAAAAATGCAAAAAGCAAATGAAGAAAGACATATGCAAATGCAAAAAGCAAATGAAGAAAGACATATGCAAATGCAAAAAGCAAATGAAGAAAGACATATGGAAATGCAAAAAGCAAATGAAGAAAGATATACGCAAATGCAAAAAGCAAATGAAGAAAGACATATGGAAATGCAAAAAGCAAATGAAGAAAGATATACGCAAATGCAAAAAGCAAATGAAGAAAGACATATGCAAATGCAAAAGCAAATGAAGAAAGATATGATGCAAAAATGCAAAAAGCAAATGAAGAAAGTATATATGCAAATGCAAAAAAGCAAATGAAGAAAGATATACGCAAATGCAAAAAGCAAATGAAGAAAGACATATGCAAATGCAAAAAGCAAATGAAGAAAGATATACGCAAATGCAAAAAGCAAATGAAGAAAGACATATGGAAATGCAAAAAGCAAATGAAGAAAGATATACGCAAATGCAAAAAGCAAATGAAGAAAGACATATGCAAATGCAAAAAGCAAATGAAGAAAGACATATGGAAATGCAAAAAGCAAATGAAGAAAGATATACGCAAATGCAAAAGCAAATGAAGAAAGACATATGGAAATGCAAAAAGCAAATGAAGAAAGATATACGCAAAATGCAAAAGCAAATGAAGAAAGACATATGCAAATGCAAAAAGCAAATGAAGAAAGATATACGCAAATGCAAAAAGCAAATGAAGAAAGACATATGCAAATGCCAAAAAGCAAATGAAGAAAGATATACGCAAATGCAAAAAGCAAATGAAGAAAGACATATGGAAATGCAAAAGCAAATGAAGAAAGACATATTAAATGCAAAAGCAAATGAAGAAAGACATATGCAAATGCAAAAAGCAAATGAAGAAAGATATACGCAAATGCAAAAGCAAATGAAGAAAGACATATGCAAATGCAAAAAGCAAATGAAGAAAGATATACGCAAATGCAAAAGCAAATGAAGAAAGACAGCAGGAAATGCAAAAGCAAATGAAGAAAGATATACGCAAATGCAAAAAGCAAATGAAGAAAGATGACATGCAAATGCAAAAAGCAAATGAAGAAAGACATATGCAAATGCAAAAGCAAATGAAGAAAGATATACGCAAATGCAAAAAGCAAATGAAGAAAGACATATGCAAATGCAAAAAGCAAATGAAGAAAGACATATGCAAATGCAAAAGCAAATGAAGAAAGATATACGCAAATGCAAAAGCAAATGAAGAAAGACATATGCAAATGCAAAAAGCAAATGAAGAAAGACATATGCAAATGCAAAAAGCAAATGAAGAAAGATATACGCAAATGCAAAAAGCAATGAAGAAAGACATATGCAAATGCAAAAAGCAAATGAAGAAAAAGACATGAAAATGCAAAAAGCAAATGAAGAAAGATATACGCAAATGCAAAAAGCAAATGAAGAAAGACATATGCAAATGCAAAAAGCAAATGAAGAAAGACATATGCAAATGCAAAAAGCAGCTGAAGAAAGACATATGCAAATGCAAAAAGCAAATGAAGAAAGACATATGCAAATTAAAAAAGAAATTGAAGAAGACATATGCAAATGCAAAGCAAATGAAGAAAGACATAAGTAAATGCAAAAGCAAATGAAGAAAGATATACGCAAATGCAAAAGCAATGAAGAAAGACATATGCAAATGCAAAAAGCAAATGAAGAAAGACATATGCAAATGCAAAAAGCAAATGAAGAAGACATATGCAAATGCAAAAAAGCAATGAAGAAAGACATATGCAAATGCAAAAGCAAACGAAGAAAGACATATGCAAATGCAAAAAGCAAATGAAGAAAATAAAGATATACGCAAATGCAAAGCAAATGAAGAAAGACATATGCAAATGCAAAAAGCAAATGAAGAAAGATATACGCAAATGCAAAAAGCAAATGAAGAAAGACATATGCAAATGCAAAAAGCAAATGAAGAAAGGACATATGCAAATGCAAAAGCAAATGAAGAAAGATATACGCAAATGCAAAAAGCAAATGAAGAAAGACATATGCAAATGCAAAAAGCAAATGAAGAAAGACATATGCAAATGCAAAAAGCAAATGAAGAAAGACATATGCAAATGCAAAAAAGCAAATGAAGAAAGACATATGCAAATGCAAAAAGCAAATGAAGAAAGACATATGCAAATGCAAAAAGCAAATGAAGAAAGACATATGCAAATGCAAAAAGCCAATGAAGAAAGATATACGCAAATGCAAAAAAGCAATGAAGAAAGACATATGCAAATGCAAAAGCAAATGAAGAAAGACATATGCAAAATGCAAAAGCAAATGAAGAAAGATATGCCAAAAATGCAAAAAGCAATGAAGAAAGACATATGCAAATGCAAAAGCAAATGAAGAAAGACATATGCAAATGCAAAAGCAAATGAAGAAAGATATACGCAAATGCAAAAAGCAAATGAAGAAAGACATATGCAAATGCAAAAAGCAAATGAAGAAAGACATAAAAAAGTAAAAAATGCAAAAGCAAATGAAGAAAGATATACGCAAATGCAAAAAAAGCAAATGAAGAAAGACATATGCAAATGCAAAAGCAAATGAAGAAAGACATATGCAAATGCAAAAGCAAATTAAAGAAAGATGATAATGCAAATGCAAAAGCAAATGAAGAAAGACATATGCAAATGCAAAAAGCAAATGAAGAAAGACATATGCAAATGCAAAAAGCAACAAGAAAGACATATGGAAATGCAAAAGCAAATGAAGAAAGATATACACAAAAGCAAATGAATAAAACAGACATGCAAATGCAAAAAGCAAATGAAGAAAGATATACGCAAATGCAAAAAGCAAACAAGAAAGACATATGCAAATGCAAAAGCAAATGAAGAAAGATGACACAAATGCAAAAAGCAAATGAAGAAAGATACGCAAATGCAAAAAAAGCAAATGAAGAAAGACATATGCAAATGCAAAAAGCAAAAATGAAGAAAGATATACGCAAATGCAAAAAGCAAATGAAGAAAGACATATGCAAATGCAAAAAGCAAATGAAGAAAGACATATGCAAATGCAAAAAGCAAATGAAGAAAGATATACAAATGCAAAAGCAATGAATAAAGACATGGGTGCAAATGCAAAAAGCAAATGAAGAAAGACATATGCAAATGCAAAAAGCAAAATGAAGAAAGATACATGGAAATGCAAAAAGCAAATGAAGAAAGATATATGCAAATGCAAAAAGCAAATGAAGAAAGACATATGGAAATGCAAAAAGCAAATGAAGAAAGACATATGCAAATGCAAAAAGCAAATGAAGAAAGACATATGGAAATGCAAAAAGCAAATGAAGAAAGATATACGCAAATGCAAAAAGCAAATGAAACAAAGACATATGAAATGCAAAAGCAAATGAAGAAAGATATACGCAAATGCAAAAGCAAATGAAGAAAGACATATGGAAATGCAAAAAGCAAATGAAGAAAGATATACGCAAATGCAAAAAGCAAATGAAGAAAGAGCATATGGAAATGCAAAAGCAAATGAAGAAAGATATACGCAAATGCAAAAAGCAAATGAAGAAAGACATATGGAAATGCAAAAAGCAAATGAAGAAAGACATATGGAAATGCAAAAGCAAATGAAGAAAGATATACGCAAATGCAAAAAAAGCAAATGAAGAAAGACATATGCAAATGCAAAAAGCAAATGAAGAAAGACATATGGAAATGCAAAAAGCAAATGAAGAAAGATATACGCAAATGCAAAAGCAAAATGAAGAAAGACATATGGAAATGCAAAAAGCAAATGAAGAAAGATATACGCATGCAAAAAGCAAATGAAGAAAGACATATGGAAATGCAAAAAAAAGCAAATGAAGAAAGATATGTGCAAAATGCAAAAGCAAATGAAGAAAGACATATGGAAATGCAAAAGCAAATGAAGAAAGACATATGGAAATGCAAAAAATGAAGAAAGATATACGCAAATGCAAAAGCAAATGAAGAAAGACATATGCAAATGCAAAAAGCAATGAAGAAAGATATGCAAATGCAAAAGCAAATGAAGAAAGACATATGGAAATGCAAAAGCAAATGAAGAAAGACATATGGAAATGCAAAAAGCAAATGAAGAAAGATATACGCAAATGCAAAAAGCAAATGAAGAAAGATATACGCAAATGCAAAAAGCAAATGAAGAAAGATATACGCAAATGCAAAAAGCAAATGAAGAAAGACATATGGAAATGCAAAAAGCAAATGAAGAAAGATATACGCAAATGCAAAAAAGCAAATGAAGAAAGACATATGCAAATGCAAAAAGCAAATGAAGAAAGATATACGCAAATGCAAAAAGCAAATGAAGAAAGACATATGCAAATGCAAAAAGCAAATGAAGAAAGATATACGCAAATGCAAAAAGCAATGAAGAAAGACATATGCAAATGCAAAAGCAAATGAAGAAAGATATACGCAAATGCAAAAAGCAAATGAAGAAAGACATATGCAAATGCAAAAAGCAAATGAAGAAAGACATATGCAAATGCAAAAAGCAAATGAAGAAAGACATATGAAAATGCAAAAAGCAAATGAAGAAAGATATACGCAAATGCAAAAGCAAATGAAGAAAGACATATGCAAATGCAAAAAGCAAATGAAGAAAGATATACGCAAAATGCAAAAAGCAATGAAGAAAGACATATGCAAATGCAAAAAAAGCAAATGAAGAAAGATATACGCAAATGCAAAAAGCAAATGAAGAAAGACATATGCAAATGCAAAAAGCAAATGAAGAAAGACATATGCAAATGCAAAAAGCAAATGAAGAAAGACATATGGAAATGCAAAAAGCAAATGAAGAAAGATATACGCAAATGCAAAAGCAAATGAAGAAAGACATATGCAAATGCAAAAGCAAATGAAGAAAGACATATGCAAAAATGCAAAAGCAAATGAAGAAAGACATATGGAAATGCAAAAGCAAATGAAGAAAGATATACGCAAATGCAAAAAGCAAATGAAGAAAGACATATGGAAATGCAAAAAGCAAACTGAAGAAGATATACGCAAATGCAAAAAGCAAATGAAGAAAGACATATGCAAATGCAAAAAGCAAATGAAGAAAGACATATGCAAATGCAAAAAGCAAATGAAGAAAGATATGCAAATGCAAAAAGCAAATGAAGAAAGACATATGCAAATGCAAAAAGCAAATGAAGAAAGACATATGCAAATGCAAAAAGCAAATGAAGAAAGATATACGCAAATGCAAAAAGCAAATGAAGAAAGACATATGCAAATGCAAAAAGCAAATGAAGAAAGACATATGGAAATGCAAAAAGCAAATGAAGAAAGATATACGCAAATGCAAAAAGCAAATGAAGAAAGACATATGGAAATGCAAAAAGCAAATGAAGAAAGATATACGCAAATGCAAAAAGCAAATGAAGAAAGACATATGCAAATGCAAAAAGCAAATGAAGAAAGACATATGCAAATGCAAAAAGCAAATGAAGAAAGATATACGCAAATGCAAAAAGCAAATGAAGAAAGATATACGCAAATGCAAAGCAAATGAAGAAAGACATATGCAAATGGCAAAAGCAAATGAAGAAAGATATACGCAAATGCAAAAGCAACGAAGAAAGACATATGCAAATGCAAAAAGCAAATGAAGAAAGACATATGCAAATGCAAAAAGCAAATGAAGAAAGACATATGCAAATGCAAAAAGCAAATGAAGAAAGACATATGGAAATGCAAAAAGCAAATGAAGAAAGATACACGCAAATGCAAAAAGCAATGAAGAAAGCACATATGGAAATGCAAAAGCAAATGAAGAAAGACATATGGAAATGCAAAAAAGCAAATGAAGAAAGACATATGGAAATGCAAAAAGCAAATGAAGAAAGATATACGCAAATGCAAAAAGCAAATGAAGAAAGACATATGCAAATGCAAAAAGCAAATGAAGAAAGACATATGGAAATGCAAAAAGCAAATGAAGAAAGACATATGGAAATGCAAAAAGCAAATGAAGAAAGACATATGGAAATGCAAAAAGCAAATGAAGAAAGATATACGCAAATGCAAAAAGGCAAATGAAGAAAGACATATGGAAATGCAAAAAGCAAATGAAGAAAGATATACGCAAATGCAAAAAGCAAATGAAGAAAGACATATGCAAATGCAAAAAAAGCAAATGAAGAAAGACATATGCAAATGCAAAAAGCAAATGAAGAAAGACATATGCACAAAAAGCAATGAAGAAAGACATATGCAAATGCAAAAAAGCAAATGAAGAAAGACATATGCAAATGCAAAAAGCAAATGAAGAAAGACATATGGAAATGCAAAAAGCAAATGAAGAAAGATATACGCAAAAATGCAAAAAGCAAATGAAGAAAGACATATGGAAATGCAAAAAGCAAATGAAGAAAGACATATGGAAATGCAAAAGCAAATGAAGAAAGACATATGAAAATGCAAAAAGCAAATGAAGAAAGACATATGGAAATGCAAAAAGCAAATGAAGAAAGACATATGGAAATGCAAAAAGCAAATGAAGAAAGATATATGCAAATGCAAAAAGCAAATGAAGAAAGACATATGGAAATGCAAAAAGCAAAAATGAAGAAAGATATACGCAAATGCAAAAGCAAATGAAGAAAGATATATGGAAATGCAAAAAGCAAATGAAGAAAGACATATGGAAATGCAAAAAGCAAATGAAGAAAGATACATGGAAATGCAAAAGCAAATGAAGAAAGACATATGCAAATGCAAAAAGCAAATGAAGAAAGATATAAGCAAATGCAAAAGCAAATGAAGAAAGACATATGGAAATGCAAAAAGCAAATGAAGAAAGATATACAAATGCAAAAGCAATGAAGAAAGACATATGCAAATGCAAAAAGCAAATGAAGAAAGACATATGCAAATGCAAAAAGCAAATGAAGAAAGACATATGCAAAAATGCAAAAAGCAATGAAGAAAGACATATGCAAATGCAAAAGCAAATGAAGAAAGACATATGCAAATGCAAAAGCAAATGAAGAAGACATATGGAAATGCAAAAAGCAAATGAAGAAAGATATATGCAAATGCAAAAGCAAATGAAGAAAGACATATGCAAATGCAAAAAGCAAATGAAGAAAGACATATGGAAATGCAAAAAGTAAATGAAGAAAGACATATGGAAATGCAAAGCAAATGAAGAAAGACATATGAAAATGCAAAAGCAAATGAAGAAAGACATATGGAAATGCAAAAAGCAAATGAAGAAAGATATACGCAAATGCAAAAGCAAATGAAGAAAGACATATGCAAATGCAAAAAAAGCAAATGAAGAAAGACATATGGAAATGCAAAAAGCAAATGAAGAAAGACATATGGAAATGCAAAAAGCAAATGAAGAAAGATATACGCAAATGCAAAAGCAAATGAAGAAAGATATACGCAAATGCAAAAAGCAAATGAAGAAAGACATATGCAAAAATGCAAAAAGCAATGAAGAAAGACATATGCAAATGCAAAAGCAAATGAAGAAAGACAACGGAAATGCAAAAGCAAATGAAGAAAGATATACGCAAATGCAAAAAGCAAATGAAGAAAGACATATGGAAATGCAAAAAGCAAATGAAGAAAGATATACGCAAATGCAAAAAGCAAATGAAGAAAGACATATGGAAATGCAAAAAGCAAATGAAGAAAGATATACGCAAATGCAAAAGCAAATGAAGAAAGACATATGGAAATGCAAAAAGCAAATGAAGAAAGACATATGGAAATGCAAAAGCAAATGAAGAAAGACATATGGAAATGCAAAAAGCAAATGAAGAAAGACATATGGAAATGCAAAAAGCAAATGAAGAAAGATATACGCAAATGCAAAAAGCAAATGAAGAAAGATATACGCAAATGCAAAAAGCAATGAAGAAAGACATATGCAAATGCAAAAAAAGCAAATGAAGAAAGACATATGCAAATGCAAAAGCAAATGAAGAAAGACATATGGAAATGCAAAAGCAAATGAAGAAAGATATACGCAAATGCAAAAGTAAATGTAGAAAGACATATGCAAATGCAAAAAGCAAATGAAGAAAGACATATGAAAATGCAAAAAGCAAATGAAGAAAGATATACGCAAATGCAAAAAGCAAATGAAGAAAGACATATGGAAATGCAAAAAGCAAATGAAGAAAGATATACGCAAATGCAAAAAGCAAATGAAGAAAGACATATGGAAATGCAAAAAGCAAATGAAGAAAGACATATGGAAATGCAAAAAAAGCAAATGAAGAAAGACATATGGAAATGCAAAAAGCAAATGAAGAAAGACATATGGAAATGCAAAAGCAAATGAAGAAAGATATACGCAAATGCAAAAAGCAAATGAAGAAAGATATACGCAAATGCAAAAAGCAAATGAAGAAAGACATATGCAAATGCAAAAAAGCAAATGAAGAAAGACATATGCAAATGCAAAAAGCAAATGAAGAAAGACATATGGAAATGCAAAAAGCAAATGAAGAAAGATATACGCAAATGCAAAAAGCAAATGAAGAAAGACATATGCAAATGCAAAAAGCAAATGAAGAAAGACATATGAAAATGCAAAAGCAAATGAAGAATGACATATGCAAATGCAAAAAGCAAATGAAGAAAGATATACGCAAATGCAAAAAGCAAATGAAGAAAGGCATATGCAAATGCAAAAAGCAAATGAAGAAAGACATATGGAAATGCAAAAAGCAATGAAGAAAGACATATGGAAATGCAAAAAGCAAATGAAGAAAGACATATGGAAATGCAAAAGCAAATGAAGAAAGACATATGGAAATGCAAAAAGCAAATGAAGAAAGACATATGGAAATGCAAAAGCAAATGAAGAAAGATATACGCAAATGCAAAAAAGCAAATGTAGAAAGACATATGCAAATGCAAAAGCAAATGAAGAAAGACATATGGAAATGCAAAAAAAGCAAATGAAGAAAGATATACGCAAATGCAAAAGCAAATGAAGAAAGACATATGGAAATGCAAAAAGCAAATGAAGAAAGATATACGCAAATGCAAAAGCAAATGAAGAAAGACATATGGAAATGCAAAAGCAAATGAAGAAAGACATATGGAAATGCAAAAAGCAAATGAAGAAAGAGAAGAAATGCAAAAAGCAAATGAAGAAAGACATATGGAAATGCAAAAAGCAAATGAAGAAAGATATACGCAAATGCAAAAGCAAACAAGAAAGATATACGCAAATGCAAAAGCAAATGAAGAAAGACATATGCAAATGCAAAAAGCAAATGAAGAAAGACATATGCAAATGCAAAAAGCAAATGAAGAAAGACATATGGAAATGCAAAAGCAAATGAAGAAAGATATACGCAAATGCAAAAAGCAAATGAAGAAAGACATATGCAAATGCAAAAAGCAAATGAAGAAAGACATATGGAAATGCAAAAAGCAAATGAAGAAAGACATATGCAAATGCAAAAAGCAAATGAAGAAAGATATACGTGCAAATGCAAAAAGCAATGAAGAAAGGCATATGCAAATGCAAAAAGCAAATGAAGAAAGACATATGGAAATGCAAAAAGCAAATGAAGAAAGACATATGGAAATGCAAAAAGCAAATGAAGAAAGACATATGGAAATGCAAAAAGCAAATGAAGAAAGACATATGGAAATGCAAAAGCAAATGAAGAAAGACATATGGAAAATGCAAAAGCAAATGAAGAAAGATATAATACAAATGCAAAAGCAAATGAAGAAAGATATACGCAAATGCAAAAAAAGCAAATGAAGAAAGACATATGCAAATGCAAAAGCAAATGAAGAAAGACATACAAATGCAAAAAGCAAATGAAGAAAGACATATGGAAATGCAAAAAGCAAATGAAGAAAGATATACGCAAATGCAAAAGCAAATGAAGAAAGACATATGCAAATGCAAAAGCAAATGAAGAAAGACATATGGAAATGCAAAAAGCAAATGAAGAAAGACATATGCAAATGCAAAAAGCAAATGAAGAAGATATACGCAAATGCAAAAGCAAATGAAGAAAGGCATATGCAAATGCAAAAGCAAATGAAGAAAGACATATGGAAATGCAAAAGCAAATGAAGAAAGACATATGGAAATGCAAAAGCAAATGAAGAAAGACATATGGAAATGCAAAAGCAAATGAAGAAAGACATATGGAAATGCAAAAAGCAAATGAAGAAAGATATATGGAAATGCAAAAAGCAAATGAAGAAAGATATACGCAAAAATGCAAAAGCAAATGAAGAAAGATATACGCAAATGCAAAAAGCAAATGAAGAAAGACATATGCAAATGCAAAAGCAATGAAGAAAGACATTACAAATGCAAAAAGCAAATGAAGAAAGACATATGGAAATGCAAAAGCAAATGAAGAAAGATATACGCAAATGCAAAAAGCAAATGAAGAAAGACATATGGAAATGCAAAAAGCAAATGAAGAAAGATATACGCAATGCAAAAGCAAATGAAGAAAGACATATGCAAATGAAAAAAGCAAATGAAGAAAGATATACGCAAATGCAAAAAGCAAATGAAGAAAGACATATGCAAATGCAAAAGTTAAATGAAGAAAGACATATGCAAATGCAAAAAGCAAATGAAGAAAGACATATGGAAATGCAAAAAGCAAATGAAGAAAGATATACGCAAATGCAAAAAAGCAACACAAAAGACATATGGAAATGCAAAAGCAAATGAAGAAAGATATACGCAAATGCAAAAAGCAAATGAAGAAAAAGACATATGCAAATGCGTAAAAAACAAATGAAGAAAGATATACGCAAATGCAAAAAGCAAATGAAGAAAGACATATGGAAATGCAAAAAGCAAATGAAGAAAGATATACGCAAATGCAAAAAGCAAATGAAGAAAGACATATGCAAATGCAAAAAGCAAATGAAGAAAGACATATGCAAATGCAAAAAGCAAATGAAGAAAGACATATGGAAATACAAAAGCAAATGAAAGAAGATATACGCAAATGCAAAAAGCAAATGAAGAAAGACATATGCAAATGCAAAAAGCAAATGAAGAAAGACATATGGAAATGCAAAAAGCAAATGAAGAAAGACATATGCAAATGCAAAAAGCAAATGAAGAAAGATATACGCAAATGCAAAAAGCAAATGAAGAAAGACATATGCAAATGCAAAAAGCAAATGAAGAAAGACATATGCAAATGCAAAAAGCAAATGAAAGAAAGACATATGGAAATGCAAAAAGCAAATGAAGAAAGATATACGCAAATGCAAAAAGCAAATGAAGAAAGACATATGGAAATGCAAAAAGCAAATGAAGAAAGATATACGCAAATGCAAAAAGCAAATGAAGATAGACATATGCAAATGCAAAAAGCAAATGAAGAAAGACATATGCAAATGCAAAAGCAAATGAAGAAAGACATATGGAAATGCAAAAAAAAGCAAATGAAAGAAAGATATACGCAAATGCAAAAAGCAAATGAAGAAAGACATATGGAAATGCAAAAAGCAAATGAAGAAAGATATACGCAAATGCAAAAAGCAAATGAAGAAGAAAGACATATGCAAATGCAAAAAGCAAATGAAGAAAGACATATGCAAATGCAAAAAGCAAATGAAGAAAGACATATGGAAATGCAAAAAGCAAATGAAGAAAGATATACGCAAATGCAAAAAGCAAATGAAGAAAGACATATGGAAATGCAAAAGCAAATGAAGAAAGATATACGCAAATGCAAAAAGCAAATGAAGAAAGACATATGCAAATGCAAAAAAACAAATGAAGAAGACATATGCAAATGCAAAAAGCAAATGAGAAAAGATATACGCAAATGCAAAAAGCAAATGAAGAAAAGATATACGCAAATGCAAAAAGCAAATGAAGAAAGACATATGCAAATGCAAAAAGCAAATGAAGAAAGACATATGCAAATGCAAAAGCAAATGAAGAAAGACATATGCAAATGCAAAAAGCAAATGAAGAAAGACATATGCAAATGCAAAAGCAAATGAAGAAAGACATATGCAAATGCAAAAAGCAAATGAAGAAAGATATACGCAAATGCAAAAAGCAAATGAAGAAAGACATATGCAAATGCAAAAAGCAAATGAAGAAAGATATACGCAAATGCAAAAAGCAAATGAAGAAAGACATATGCAAATGCAAAAAAGCAAATGAAGAAAGACATATGCAAATGCAAAAAGCAAATGAAGAAAGACATATGGAAATGCAAAAAGCAAATGAAGAAAGATATCACCAAATGCAAAAAGCAAATGAAAGAAAGACATATGCAAATGCAAAAAGCAAATGAAGAAAGACATATGCAAATGCAAAAAGCAAATGAAGAAAGACATATGGAAATGCAAAAAGCAAATGAAGAAAGATATACGCAAATGCAAAAAGCAAAATAAGAAGAAAGACATATGGAAATGCAAAAAGCAAATGAAGAAAAGATATACGCAAATGCAAAAAGCAAATGAAGAAAGACATATGCAAATGCAAAAAAGCAAATGAAAGAAAGACATATGCAAATGCAAAAAGCAAATGAAGAAAGATATACGCAAATGCAAAAAGCAAATGAAGAAAGATATATGCAAATGCAAAAAGCAAATGAAGAAAGACATATGGAAATGCGAAAAGCAAATGAAGAAAGATATACGCAAATGCAAAAAGCAAATGAAGAAAGACATATGGAAATGCAAAAAGCAAATGAAGAAGAAAGATATACGCAAATGCAAAAAGCAAATGAAGAAAGACATATGCAAATGCAAAAAAGCAAATGAAGAAAGACATATGCAAATGCAAAAAGCAAATGAAGAAAGATATACGCAAATGCAAAAAGCAAATGAAGAAAGATATGCAAATGCAAAAAAGCAAATGAAGAAAGACATATGCAAATGCAAAAAGCAAATAGAGAAGAAAGATATACGCAAATGCAAAAAGCAAATGAAGAAAGACATATGCAAATGCAAAAAGCAAATGAAGAAAAGATATACACCAAATGCAAAAAGCAAATGAAGAAAGACATATGCAAATGCAAAAAAGCAAATGAAGAAAGACATATGCAAATGCAAAAAGCAAATGAAGAAAGACATATGGAAATGCAAAAAGCAAATGAAGAAAGATATACGCAAATGCAAAAAGCAAATGAAGAAAGACATATGCAAATGCAAAAAGCAAATGAAGAAAGACATATGCAAATGCAAAAAGCAAATGAAGAAAGACATATGGAAATGCAAAAAGCAAATGAAGAAAGATATACGCAAATGCAAAAAGCAAATGAAGAAAGACATATGCAAATGCAAAAAGCAAATGAAGAAAGACATATGCAAATGCAAAAAAAAGCAAATGAAGAAAGATATACGCAAATGCAAAAAGCAAATGAAGAAAGATATATGAAAATGCAAAAAGCAAATGAAGAAAGACATATGCAAATGCAAAAAGCAAATGAAGAAAGACATATGGAAATGCAAAAAGCAAATGAAGAAAGATATACGCAAATGCAAAAAACAAATGAAGAAAGACATATGCAAATGCAAAAGCAAATGAAGAAAGATATACGCAAATGCAAAAAGCAAATGAAGAAAGACATATGCAAATGCAAAAAAGCAAATGAAGAAAGACATATGCAAATGCAAAAAGCAAATGAAGAAAGACATATGGAAATGCAAAAAGCAAATGAAGAAGAAGAAAGATATACGCAAATGCAAAAAGCAAATGAAGAAAGACATATGCAAATGCAAAAGCAAATGAAGAAAGACATATGCAAATGCAAAAAGCAAATGAAGAAAGACATATGGAAATGCAAAAAGCAAATGAAGAAAGATATACGCAAATGCAAAAAGCAAATGAAGAAAGACATATGCAAATGCAAAAAGCAAATGAAGAAAGGCATATGCAAATGCAAAAAGCAAATGAAGAAAGATATATGCAAATACAAAAAGCAAATGAAGAAAGACATATGCAAATGCAAAAAGCAAATGAAGAAAGATATACGCAAATGCAAAAAGCAAATGAAGAGAAAGACATATGCAAATGCAAAAAGCAAATGAAGAAAGATATACGCAAATGCAAAAAGCAAATGAAGAAAGACATATGCAAATGCAAAAAGCAAATGAAGAAAGACATATGCAAATGCAAAAAGCAAATGAAGAAAGACATATGGAAATGCAAAAAGCAAATGAAGAAAGACATATGCAAATGCAAAAAGCAAATGAAGAAAGACATATGGAAATGCAAAAAGCAAATGAAGAAAGATATACGCAAATGCAAAAAGCAAATGAAGAAAGACATATACAAATGCAAAAAGCAAATGAAGAAAGATATACGCAAATGCAAAAAGCAAATGAAGAAGAACATATGGAAATGCAAAAAGCAAATGAAGAAAAAGCATATGCAAATGCAAAAAGCAAATGAAGAAAGATATACGCAAATGCAAAAAGCAAATGAAGAAAGATATATGCAAATGCAAAAAGCAAATGAAGAAAGACATATGCAAATGCAAAAAGCAAATGAAGAAAGATATACGCAAATGCAAAAAGCAAATGAAGAAAGATATACGCAAATGCAAAAAGCAAATGAAGAAAGACATATGGAAATGCAAAAAGCAAATGAAGAAAGACATATGGAAATGCAAAAAACAAATGAAGAAAGACATATGCAAATGCAAAAAGCAAATGAAGAAAGACATATGGAAATGCAAAAAGCAAATGAAGAAAGATATACGCAAATGCAAAAAGCAAATGAAGAAAGACATATGGAAATGCAAAAAGCAAATGAAGAAAAGATATACGCAAATGCAAAAAGCAAATGAAGAAAGACATATGCAAATGCAAAAAAGCAAATGAAGAAAGACATATGCAAATGCAAAAAGCAAATGAAGAAAGATATACGCAAATGCAAAAGCAAATGAAGAAAGATATATGCAAATGCAAAAAGCAAATGAAGAAAGACATATGCAAATGCAAAAAGCAAATGAAGAAAGATATACGCAAATGCAAAAGCAAATGAAGAAAGACATATGCAAATGCAAAAAGCAAATGAAGAAAGATATACGCAAATGCAAAAAGCAAATGAAGAAAGACATATGGAAATGCAAAAAGCAAATGAAGAAAGATATACGCAAATGCAAAAAGCAAATGAAGAAAGACATATGCAAATGCAAAAAGCAAATGAAGAAAGACATATGCAAATGCAAAAGCAAATGAAAAGAAAAGAACTTATATGGAAATGCAAAAAGCAAATGAAGAAGACATATGCAAATGCAAAAAGCAAATGAAGAAAGACATATGGAAATGCAAAAAGCAAATGAAGAAAGATATTACGCAAATGCAAAAGAAATGAAGAAAGACATATGCAAATGCAAAAAGCAAATGAAGAAAGACATATGCAAATGCAAAAAGCAATGAAGAAGACATATGGAAATGCAAAAAGCAAATGAAGAAAGACATATGTAAATGCAAAAAGCAAATGAAGAAAGACATATGGAAATGCAAAAAGCAAATGAAGAAAGATATACGCAAATGCAAAAAGCAAATGAAGAAAGACATATGCAAATGCAAAAAGCAAATGAAAAGACATATGCAAATGCAAAAAGCAAATGAAGAAAGACATGTGGAAATGCAAAAGCAAATGAAGAAAGACATATGCAAATGCAAAAAGCAAATGAAGAAAGACATATGGAAATGCAAAAGCAAATGAAGAAAGATATACGCAAATGCAAAAAGCAAATGAAGAAAGACATATGCAAATGCAAAAAGCAAATGAAGAAAGACATATGCAAATGCAAAAAGCAAATGAAGAAAGACATATGGAAATGCAAAAAAGCAAATGAAGAAAGATATACGCAAATGCAAAAAGCAAATAGAAGAAAGACATATGCAAATGCAAAAAAGCAAATGAAGAAAGACATATGCAAATGCAAAAAGCAAATGAAGAAAGACATATGCAAATGCAAAAAGCAAATGAAGAAAGACATATGGAAATACAAAAAGCAAATGAAGAAAGACATACAGATACAAGCAAATGAAGAAAGACATATGGAAATGCAAAAAGCAAATGAAGAAAGATATACGCAAATGCAAAAGCAAATGAAGAAAGACATATGCAAATGCAAAAAGCAAATGAAGAAAGACATATGCAAATGCAAAAAGCAAATGAAGAAAGACATATATGGAAATGCAAAAAGCAAATGAAGAAAGATATACGCAAATGCAAAAGCAAATGAAAGAAAGACATATGCAAATGCAAAAAGCAAATGAAGAAAGACATATGCAAATGCAAAAAGCAAATGAAGAAAGACATATGGAAATGCAAAAAGCAAATGAAGAAAGATATACGCAAATGCAAAAAGCAAATGAAGAAAGACATATGCAAATGCAAAAAGCAAATGAAGAAAGACATATGCAAATGCAAAAAGCAAATGAAGAAAGACATATGGAAATGCAAAAAGCAAATGAAGAAAGATATACGCAAATGCAAAAGCAAATGAAGAAAGACATATGGAAATGCAAAAATCAAATGAAGAAAGATATACGCAAATGCAAAAAGCAAATGAAGAAAGACATATGCAAATGCAAAAAAGCAAATGAAAGAAGACATATGCAAATGCAAAAGCAAATGAAGAAAGATATACGCAAATGCAAAAAGCAAATGAAGAAAGACATATGCAAATGCAAAAAGCAAATGAAGAAAGATATACGCAAATGCAAAAAGCAAATGAAGAAAGACATATGCAAATGCAAAAAAGCAAATGAAGAAAGACATATGCAAATGCAAAAAGCAAATGAAGAAAGACATATGGAAATGCAAAAAGCAAATGAAGAAGAAAGATATACGCAAATGCAAAAGCAAATGAAGAAGAGAAAGACATATGCAAATGCAAAAAGCAAATGAAGAAAGACATATGCAAATGCAAAAAGCAAATGAAGAAAGACATATGGAAATGCAAAAAGCAAATGAAGAAAGATATACGCAAATGCAAAAAGCAAATGAAGAAAGACATATGCAAATGCAAAAAGCAAATGAAAGGCATATGCAAATGCAAAAAGCAAATGAAGAAAGATATATGCAAATGCAAAAGCAAATGAAGAAAGACATATGCAAATGCAAAAAGCAAATGAAGAAGAAAGATATACGCAAATGCAAAAAGCAAATGAAGAAAGACATATGCAAATGCAAAAAGCAAATGAAGAAAGATATACGCAAATGCAAAAAGCAAATGAAGAAAGACATATGCAAATGCAAAAAGCAAATGAAGAAAGACATATGCAAATGCAAAAAGCAAATGAAGAAAGACATATGGAAATGCAAAAAGCAAATGAAAGAACATATGCAAATGCAAAAAGCAAATGAAGAAAGACATATGGAAATGCAAAAGCAAATGAAGAAAGATATACACAAATGCAAAAGCAAATGAAGAAAGACATATGGAAATGCAAAAAGCAAATGAAGAAAGATATACGCAAATGCAAAAAGCAAATGAAGAAAGACATATGGAAATGCAAAAAAGCAAATGAAGAAAGACATATGCAAATGCAAAAAGCAAATGAAGAAAGATATACGCAAATGCAAAAGCAAATGAAGAAAGATATATGCAAATGCAAAAAGCAAATGAAGAAAGACATATGCAAATGCAAAAAGCAAATGAAGAAAGATATACGCAAATGCAAAAAGCAAATGAAGAAAGATATACGCAAATGCAAAAAGCAAATGAAAAGACATATGGAAATGCAAAAGCAAATGAAGAAAGACATATGGAAATGCAAAAAGCAAATGAAGAAAGACATATGCAAATGCAAAAAGCAAATGAAGAAAGACATATGGAAATGCAAAAAGCAAATGAAAGAAAAGAAGATATACGCAAATGCAAAAAAGCAAATGAAGAAAGACATATGGAAATGCAAAAAGCAAATGAAGAAAGATATACGCAAATGCAAAAACAGAAATGAAAAAGGAACATATGCAAATGCAAAAAAGCAAATGAAGAAAGACATATGCAAATGCAAAAAGCAAATGAAGAAAGATATACGCAAATGCAAAAAGCAAATGAAGAAAGATATGCAAATGCAAAAAGCAAATGAAGAAAGACATATGCAAATGCAAAAAGCAAATGAAGAAGAAAGATATACGCAAATGCAAAAAGCAAATGAAGAAAGACATATGCAAATGCAAAAAGCAAATGAAGAAAGATATACGCAAATGCAAAAAGCAAATGAAGAAAGACATATGGAAATGCAAAAAGCAAATGAAGAAAGATATACGCAAATGCAAAAAGCAAATGAAGAAAGACATATGCAAATGCAAAAGCAAATGAAGAAAGACATATGCAAATGCAAAAAGCAAATGAAGAAAGACATATGGAAATGCAAAAAGCAAATGAAGAAAGACATATACAAATACAAAAGCAAATGAAGAAAGACATATGGAAATGCAAAAGCAAATGAAAGAAAGATATACACCAAATGCAAAAAGCAAATGAAGAAAGACATATGCAAATGCAAAAAGCAAATGAAGAAAGACATATGCAAATGCAAAAAGCAAATGAAAGAGAAAGACATATGGAAATGCAAAAAGCAAATGAAAAGAAAAGACATATGTAAATGCAAAAAGCAAATGAAGAAAGACATATGGAAATGCAAAAGCAAATGAAGAAAGATATACGCAAATGCAAAAAGCAAATGAAGAAAGACATATGCAAATGCAAAAGCAAATGAAGAAAGACATATGCAAATGCAAAAAGCAAATGAAGAAAGACATATGGAAATGCAAAAAGCAAATGAAGAAAGACATATGCAAATGCAAAAAGCAAATGAAGAAAGACATATGGAAATGCAAAAAGCAAATGAAGAAAGATATACGCAAATGCAAAAAGCAAATGAAGAAAGACATATGCAAATGCAAAAAATATTAGAAGAAGACATATGCAAATGCAAAAAGCAAATGAAGAAGAAAGACATATGGAAATGCAAAAGCAAATGAAGAAAGATATACGCAAATGCAAAAAGCAAATGAAGAAAGACATATGCAAATGCAAAAAGCAAATGAAGAAAGACATATGCAAATGCAAAAAGCAAATGAAGAAAGACATATGCAAATGCAAAAAGCAAATGAAGAAAGACATATGGAAATGCAAAAAGCAAATGAAGAAAGACATATGCAAATGCAAAAAGCAAATGAAGAAAGACATATGGAAATGCAAAAAGCAAATGAAGAAAGATATACGCAAATGCACAAAAAGCAAATGAAGAAAGACATATGCAAATGCAAAAAGCAAATGAAGAAAGACATATGCAAATGCAAAAAGCAAATGAAGAAAGACATATGGAAATGCAAAAAGCAAATGAAGAAAGATATACGCAAATGCAAAAACAATGAAGAAAGACATATGCAAATACAAAAAGCAAATGAAGAAAAGAAGACATATGCAAATGCAAAAAGCAAATGAAAGAGAAAGACTATATGGAAATGCAAAAAGCAAATGAAGAAAGATATACGCAAATGCAAAAAGCAAATGAAGAAAGACATATGCAAATGCAAAAAGCAAATGAAGAAAGACATATGCAAATGCAAAAAGCAAATGAAGAAAGACATATGGAAATGCAAAAAGCAAATGAAGAAAGATATACGCAAATGCAAAAAGCAAATGAAGAAAGACATATGGAAATGCAAAAATCAAATGAAAAGATATACGCAAATGCAAAAAGCAAATGAAGAAAGACATATGCAAATGCAAAAAGCAAATGAAGAAAGACATATGCAAATGCAAAAAGCAAATGAAGAAAGATATACGCAAATGCAAAAAGCAAATGAAGAGACATATGCAAATGCAAAAAGCAAATGACGAAAGACATATGCAAATGCAAAAGCAAATGAAGAAAGATATACGCAAATGCAAAAAGCAAATGAAGAAAGACATATGCAAATGCAAAAAGCAAATGAAGAAAGACATATGCAAATGCAAAAAGCAAATGAAGAAAGACATATGGAAATGCAAAAAGCAAATGAAGAAGAAGACATATGCAAATGCAAAAAGCAAATGAAGAAAGATATACGCAAATGCAAAAAGCAAATGAAGAAAGACATATGCAAATGCAAAAAAGCAAATGAAGAAAGACATATGCAAATGCAAAAAAGCAAATGAAGAAAGACATATGCAAATGCAAGAAGCAAATGAAGAAAAGATATACGCAAATGCAAAAAGCAAATGAAGAAAAGACATATGCAAATGCAAAAAGCAAATGAAGAAAGACATATGCAAATGCAAAAAGCAAATGAAGAAAGACATATGGAAATGCAAAAAGCAAATGAAAGAAAGATATACGCAAATGCAAAAAGCAAATGAAGAAAGACATATGCAAATGCAAAAAAGCAAATGAAGAAAGACATATGCAAATGCAAAAAGCAAATGAAAGAAAAGAAGACATATGGAAATGCAAAAAGCAAATGAAGAAAGACATATGCAAATGCAAAAAAGCAAATGAAGAAAGATATACGCAAATGCAAAAAGCAAATGAAGAAAGACATATGCAAATGCAAAAAGCAAATGAAGAAAGACATATGCAAATGCAGAAAGCAAATGAAGAAAAGACATATGCAAATGCAAGAAGCAAATGAAGAAAGATATACGCAAATGCAAAAAGCAAATGAAGAAAGACATATGCAAATGCAAAAAGCAAATGAAAAGACATATGCAAATGCAAAAAGCAAATAGAAAGACATATGGAAATGCAAAAGCAAATGAAGAAAGACATATGCAAATGCAAGAAGCAAATGAAGAAAATCCATATAAATGCAAAAAGCAAATGAAGAAAGACATATGCAAAGTAAAAAAGCAAATGAAGAAAGACATATGCAAATGCAAAAAGCAAATGAAAGAAAGACATATGGAAATGCAAAAAGCAAATGAAGAAAGATATACGCAAATGCAAAAAGCAAATGAAGAAAAGACATATGCAAATGCAAAAAAAGCAAATGAAAAGAAAGACATATGCAAATGCAAAAAGCAAATGAAGAAATATATACGCAAATGCAAAAAGCAAATGAAGAAAGACATATACAAATGCAAAAAACCGATGAAGAAGAAAGATATACGCAAATGCAAAAAGCAAATGAAAGACATATGCAAATGCAAAAAGCAAATGAAGAAATATACGCAAATGCAAAAGCAAATGAAGAAAGACATGTACAAATGCAAAAAGCAAATGAAGAAAGACATATGCAAATGCAAAAAAGCAAATGAAGAAAGACATATGGAAATGCAAAAAGCAAATGAAGAAAGACATATGCAAATGCAAAAAAAGCAAATGAAGAAAGACATATGGAAATGCAAAAAGCAAATGAAGAAAGATATACGCAAATGCAAAAAGCAAATGAAGAAAGACATATGCAAATGCAAAAAGCAAATGAAGAAAGACATATGGAAATGCAAAAAGCAAATGAAGAAAGATATACGCAAATGCAAAAAGCAAATGAAAGAAGACATATGCAAATGCAAAAAAACTAAATGAAGAAAGACATATGCAAATGCAAAAAGCAAATGAAGAAAGATATACGCAAATGCAAAAAGCAAATGAAGAAAGACATATGCAAATGCAAAAAAGCAAATGAAGAAAGATATACTAGCAAATGCAAAAACAAATGAAGAAAGACATATGCAAATGCAAAAAAGCAAATGAAGAAAGACATATGCAAATGCAAAAAGCAAATGAAGAAAGATATACGCAAATGCAAAAAGCAAATGAAGAAGAACTATGCAAATGCAAAAAGCAAATGAAGAAAGACATATGCAAATGCAAAAAGCAAATGAAGAAAGACATATGGAAATGCAAAAAGCAAATGAAGAAAGATATACGCAAATGCAAAAAGCAAATGAAGAAAGACATATGCAAATGCAAAAAGCAAATGAGAAAAGATATCATGAAATGCAAAAGCAAATGAAGAAAGACATATGCAAATGCAAAAAGCAAATGAAGAAAGATATGTAAATGCAAAAAAGCAAATGAAAGAAAGACATATGCAAATGCAAAAAAGCAAATGAAGAAAGACATATGCAAATGCAAAAAAGCAAATGAAGAAAGATATACGCAAATGCAAAAAGCAAATGAAGAAAGACATATGCAAATGCAAAAAAGCAAATGAAGAAAGACATATGCAAATGCAAAAGCAAATGAAGAAGAAAGATATACGCAAATGCAAAAAGCAAATGAAGAAAGGCATATGCAAATGCAAAAAGCAAATGAAGAAAGATATACGCAAATGCAAAAAGCAAATGAAGAAAGGCATATGCAAATGCAAAAGCAAATGAAGAAAGATATACGCAAATGCAAAAAGCAAATGAAGAAAGACATATGCAAATGCAAAAAAGCAAATGAAGAAAGACATATGCAAATGCAAAAAGCAAATGAAGAAAGATGTACGCAAATGCAAAAGCAAATGAAGAAAGGCATATGCAAATGCAAAAAGCAAATGAAGAAAGATATACGCAAATGCAAAAAGCAAATGAAGAAAGGCATATGCAAATGCAAAAAGCAAATGAAGAAAGATATACGCAAATGCAAAAAGCAAATGAAGAAAGACATATGCAAATGCAAAAAAGCAAATGAAGCAAG
>JBBBDQ010016710.1:0-10444 GCA_037127315.1 Ascarosepion bandense | reverse complement strand
CAGTACCAACCATTTCTACTGACTTTTGTTTTGTGGGTTGTGGTTGTAAGTTGCAAAGTTCTGCTTTTGTTCCTACGTGATATTAGTAGTGACTTTGTATCTTGGACACACTGATTTCCGGCCCGAGTTTATAGCTCGGGCTTGCGTAAAGTAGTGCTTTTCAGCGCGAAACACCGGGAATTAGTTGTCCGGTGTTCGGCCACTTTGTGGCTATGGCCACAGATGGGCCAGTAGAGATCGTTCCTCCCACCACGGCCTCGGTGGGAGGAAGGAGGTGACTGGCAGCTACCGCCACGGGAGTCACCCTCCTTACTAGTACCAGTAGAAGAATCAGCAGCAGGACCCGTACCGGCTGCAGTGCCAGCTCCTGGATCCCCCAAACCATCTACCTCTGGGTGGACAGGGAAAAATTACCGAAAAAAATGAAGACTATTATGAAAAGATGAAGGCCAAGTACGAGGAATATATCACAAGGCACAGAGCTAGTCTCAGTGCCGGACCGGTCGCGGAAATAAAGAAAAGGATCATTACTTTGATAACTAAAGATATCAAAACTCACAAGATGATCGGAGTGCCAAGAGACACATTTGAAGATGCTATCAAGGCACTGAACATCAAGGCTAGGGCCGTGGCGAGGAGGAGCAATGCCATATGGGACGTCCTGCTGGAGCACCCCGAAGAGGCTAAGCGTATGGTCGGATTGGTGCTGGAGACAAAAACTCTCCAGTTGCCAGGTACATGGGTGCCCGTAGGTCAAAATAACACTGCATGGCGTCCCTATATGGACATTGCAGAAGACCACGTGGGCGCTTTCTTTGCTAATTATGGAAAAGTAGCCGCGGTCTCCTCGCGCTGCAGTCGAAGGCCGGGTTTATCACTGGTGACATGGTCCTGCAGGCGACTCTGTCAAAGGAGAACATTGATAAAATACCCAACGTCCTTACCTGCAGGGGCCGCAACATCTTTGTCATCGTGGAAGGCAGGAAGCCGTGCTGTTGGGTCTGTGGGGCGGCCGGAACATGTCGCTAAAACGTGTCCGACTAAGAATCCGCCCCCAGGCCCAGCCAGCCAAACAACGGCAACCTGTGAAAGAAGCAGCCCAAGCCAAGCCCACCAGCACCAGCTCCGGCAGCCGGCAAGGAGGGTGATTGGCAGGTGGTGGCGAGGAAAAAAGCAAAAACGCCTTCTCCGGCCAAGGTGCCGGTCAAGGCTCATCGCCTGTCAAAACACCTGCCAAAACACCCCAAAACAAAGGAACCTACTCCCCGCCGTCTGCCACCAAACAGGGAAGGAAAGAGCCCTCTCCCTAAAAAGGATGTGGGGGAACCAATGGAGGTAGGGAGAGCGTCATCCCTGAAGCGCGGAAGAGAGGCGGAAAATGGAGGCAACAGGACGGCATAAAAAGCAGAAGGAGGAGCAGGAGCTCCGAAAGAAGGAAATATAGGGACAAGTGCGCGTCTGTACCGGTCTCTCCGGTCAGGCACACGTATGCCGATAAAGCTAGAAGCCTACCTTCTTCCCCGCGCAAGCTTCCCAGTCCCCAACCTTTAATTTGATCCCTTTAAAAAAACAGATGCCTGTAACACCCTCTCCCTCCCCTTCTCCTATTCCCACTCCCTCTCGGGCAAAAAAAAAGAGAAGCCCTCCCTCAAGGTGATGCACTGTTGAAGGTGGACGAAGGTATTGTGGAGGAGTGGTCCTCGCAGAGGAGAAAGCTCCTGAAGCCGCTCCTCAAACTAACTAAAGTTAAAGGACTTTCTGAAGAGCCAACAAACTTTCCAGGCCCCAGGAATAATTACCCTCGTTAGAAACACCGGGGGTAACCTGAGGTCTGGGACCATATTGAAGGGCCAAATTACACTATCCTAAAATAAGGATGGTCACTATGAACACACCTGAGCTCAAAAAAAATGGGCAAAAATTGTTCGGGAGGTTCCCGGTTATTTCTCCACCCATGCTTATATAGGGTGGTAAAACTAACTATATCCCACCGACGTCGGCGGGATTGTCCTAGACGGGCGGATTACGTCCGACATTGGTACAGGGTCCCTAGGACAGTCCGTCGGGGTCCCCTCTGCCCGAAGATTTCTACCCCGTATGCGACTAGAGCCTTGTTGCATGTTTCTTTTGTTTTTTCGTTTCAGGTTTAAAAGATGTCTATTAAGATAGCCAGCTTGAATGCGAAGGGCCTGAGGGATCGGGGTAAGGCAGCTCGCCTGCTTCGTGACCTCTTGTCCTTCGGCGTGGATGTGGCCGCGATCCAAGAGACTCACTTTGTTTGCGAAGTCGACTCTTGTGTGCTGTCTAACGACTTTGTCGTCTATTCAGCATATGGGAGCCGGCAAGCCAGAGGTGTTTCTTGCTGGTCAAGCGTACCCTGGACGCGAAGGTTGACCTTGTCCATGTCGGTGCCGAGGGCCGGCTGATCGTGGCCGATATTGCAGTGAAAAGCAAGTCGTTCCGGTTGATTGCGGTTTATGCGCCCAATAAGCAAGGTGAGCGTGTCTCTTTCTTTCGGCTGTTGGAGCCCTTTATGGTGCATTCAACACGGCTAATCTTAGTTGGGGACTGGAATGCCATCCCTAACCCCAAATGGGATAGAGGAAGGGGCGCTAGCGGGAGGAATGATGATCGTAGCCTGGTTGATCTGATCGACGAATTTGGTCTCGTCGATAGATACCGGGTCGATCATCCGGATGGGAGTATGTGGACGTGGGCGCTTAATTGGCCTTCTACCCGGGTATCTGCGTACCTGGATAGGATGTTAGTGAGAGTGGCCGACATAGACTTCTTAGAATGTCCAACGTTCCACTGGCTGTTTTACGGACCACAAACTCGTTTGTGCCGTGTGGTGTTGAACTTTAGGCCTGGGTTGGCTGGTTATTGGAAGTTCCAATCAGTCCTTACTGGACAGGCCGGGGACTTTCGTGACCAGCTGACAAGACTAGTTCAGCGGGCGTTAATTGGGCGAGTCATTGGGAATAAGTGGTGGGTTAACCTTAAGGACTCCATTAGGTCTTTCGCCACCAAAATGTAGCCAGCGGCTCAAACTAGATAAGGCTGCGGAGGCAAGGCCTTAGTGCTAATTTCGCCCGGGCGGAGGCTGGTGGGGATCCCTAGAGATAGCCTTAGCCAGGGGAGGCCCTGAGGCGCGACTAGCGAGCGCTATATGGGTCAGGTAATTAGAGCTAAGTTAAGCAAGATGTCTTCCGAAGCTGTGAACATGGGCGCAGAACTGCGCAAGGAAGAAATTCGTCGGGCCGGCGATCGGTACATTCGAGAGGTGCGCGACCCGGAGGGACATCTCCTTAGGTCCACTGACGACATGTGCGAGGCGTTCCGGCAGCATTTCGAACACCGGTTTACCAAGGAGCCTGGTCTCCGTGACGAGGAGTTTCGCAGCTATTTGGCTGACTTTCCCCGGCTTGCCGGCTGAAGCGGCTAGCTGCGAAGGGGAGATACGGAGGACGAAGTCTACGCGGCTTTGAAGAAGACCGGCAGTGGCTAGTCGCCAAGGTTTGGATGGTTTTGCCCTATGGTGTACTTGAGGATGTCGCACCTTTTTGTCCCGCTCTTGACTGTCGTGTTCAACCACTGGTTTCAGCAGGGGTCCATCCCCGGTCGGATCACCAGGGCGTGATCTGAGAAAAAGGCAAGAAGGTTGGGCGAGGGATTAGATGATTACAGGCCCATAACTCTGCTAAACACAGAGTTAAAGATTTTGGCCAAGATCCTGACGAATCGCTTGCAGCTAGTTGCCAGTCTCTGTTGGAACCGGATCAGACTTGTTCTGTGAAGGGACGAACAATTCGAGCAACCTGCACTTGATCCGCACGATCGTAGAGGGTGTAGAAGACGACGAAGAGGCCGCGCTGATCAATTTGGATGAGTCCAAGGCATTTGATAGGATTGACCATGGCTACCTGGCTGCTGTCCTACAGGCCGCCGGATTCAAACCCGACTTCAGCCGCTGGATTAGCCTTCTGTATCGCTCCCCCAAGGCTGTGGTACAGGTGAACGGGAAGCTGTCCGGGCGCTTTCGCGCTGTCTGAGTCGGTCCGACAGGGTTGTCCACTGTCGCCTCCTTTACGTCCTGGCGTTGGAGCCTCTCCTTCGCCGGCTAAGGGACGAGCGTGCAGTCAGTCCTGCGTGGAATTGCTGTCCCTGGAGGAGCTCGAGCCAGGGTTTCCGCGTACGCCGATGACGTAACGACCTTTGTGTCCTCCCGCAGGGACATGAGGCGGTACAGAAGGCGCTGAACGGTACGAACAGGTAACAGGGGCCAGAATTAACCGCGACAAGTCGTCCGGCTTGCGGTTAGGTGCCTGGAAGGGTGTTTCCCTCCCGGGGCCCTTCGACTGGACGGACGGGCCGATTAGCTCCTCGGAGTTTGGTTCGGTCCGGACTTACAGTTGGAGAAAAACTGGTCAGAAGTACAGGCAAAGGTCGGCGCGTCCGGTCGAGATTTGGCGTCGACGGAAGTCTCCGTGGAAAGGGTCTGGCGGAGGTGTGTAATACATACCTCTTTCCCAGAATCCTTTACCGGCTGTCTGTACTTCCCCTTTGTGACGATCATGAGAAGGCGCTCGAGCGTTTGCTATTCTCCTGTCTTTGGAGAGGACGCAAACACATGGTCGACAAAGGAGTCTGCTGCCTCCGTCCGTGTCAAGGGGTCTGGGGATGCCACACTTGAGGAGCCACGTGCTCGCTTCGAGGTTGGCATTCCTCAGGCGAGGCGCGTTGGAGGAAGATCGGTTGCTTGCGGGGGTAGTGAGGGACATGTTCCCTAGCCTCACTATCACTCCCCGCTCTGAGGACTAGCAATAGGCCTTGGGGCGGCCGAAATTCCTGCTCGAATGTCTGACGGCCCTTCGGGCCATTCCATAGTCCAGTGACCTTTCACGGCCTAGGAGAATCTTCTATCGAGGATTAGTGGAGGGCGCCGTGAAGGATGAACTGTGTAAGGTAAGCTCGGCATGTCGAGAGAGGAGTATCGCTCTCGTGGTCTTGGGCGCCGGGTGCGGATTGGCTCAACAACTCTGAGTTTTCTCTGACCTGGCGATTGGCTCGGAATGGTTTGTCTCTCAATGACAAGCGTTTCGCAATGGGCCTGGCGGATTTGCCAGATTGTGAACGTTGCGTCCTTGGAATTAAGGAGACGTCTGCGCACGCCTTCTTCCATTGTTCGCGCGTTCGCCCGTTGTGGGCGCGTGTCGGCGAGTTGACTGCTCGTATCGCGCCGCGGGAGCTTGTGCTCATTGATCGCGCATACGCTGTGGACAATGTGTCGCCCCCGTACTCTGGAGTGAAGCGGATGGTGTTTCTGTCATGGCCACGGCTAGAATGGTGATTTGGATGACGCGTCTGGAGGAAGTCTTGCGGGGCGGTCGTCTTTCGGATCGGGATCTAATCCGATATTTTGAGCACCAATCAAATTAAGATTAGAACTTGAACGGAAACGCGGCTGCACCCGACGGGATTCAGCGAAGGTGGGTATATGCGGCGAGCCTGGTTCGCGTGACCGGGGCTAGCCTTGATTTTCTCTTTTAGATCTGCTAGTTGCATCCGGGGTGGATTCCTTTGGAACCCCCGCCCGTGGTTAAGGTAGAAGTTCTTTTGTGCCTAGTTAATGTAGTGAATGTGTTTGTCCTGGCCTGTTCCCGGCTCCATTGCTTTTGTTATGATCCAGTTCGAGATTCCCATTGTCCAAGTATTATTTTGTCCCGTTTTCACTCTCGGCTGGGTCAGCCTTATGCATTCTCCAGTCCAATTTATTTTTGCCCCCCTGCTTCTCCATTCCCTTAGAAAGAGAGCTGCTTGATTTTGTCCTTTTTTAAGGCAGAATACAGTGGCCTCTTTAATTATGTGGGTGTGTTTGGGTCTTACTAACATTGTGTATATATATTCATTTGAAATTGTGTTTTGTTTTGGGGTTTTTTGTTTCTTCATTCCCCCTCCCCATCATGTCATTTCATGAATAAAGTTTTAAATTTATTTTTGTAAGATATTGTATATATTGTAAATCAGAAATTTTTATGTACATTTGGGGTGTTTTTAGGTCCCCGGTATGATTTTGTGGTATTTTTGGTGCTTGATAGGTATAGTGTTGATGGACAAAATTTTATGGTGAATGAGAAAATTGTAACGTATGTGTATGGGTCGTGAATCGGATTAGCTAGGTATAGACACGGAAGACCAACCCAAGTTTTTGTTCCCCCTCCCATTTGTTGGCCTTGTGCCAAAAATTTGTACTTTTTGTCAAATAAATAAGTACCAGCCATTTCCTACTGACTTTTGTTTTGTGGGTTGTAGTTTGTAAGTGCAAAGTTCTGCTTTTGTTCCTACGTGATATTAGTAGTGACTTTGTATCTTGGACACACTGATTTCCGGCCCGAGTTTATAGCTCGGGCTTGCGTAAAGTAGTGCTTTTCAGCGCGAAACACCGGGGTGGTTGTCCGGTGTTCGGCCACTTTGTGGCTATGGCCACAGATGGGCCAGTAGAGATCGTTCCTCCCACCACGGCCTCGGTGGGAGGGAAGGGTGACTGGCAGCTACCGCCACGGGGGTACCCTCCTTACTAACACCAGTAGAAGAATCAGCAGCAGGACTGCGTACCGGCTGCAGTGCCAGCTCCTGGATCCCCCAAACCATCTACCTCTGGGTGGACAGGGGGAAAAATTACCGAAAAAAATGAAGACTATTATGAAAAGATGAAGGCCAAGTACGAGGAATATATCAAAGGCACAGAGCTAGTCTCAGTGCCGGACCAGTTGGCGGAAATAGAGAAAAGGATCATTACTTTGATAACTAAAGATATCAAAACTCACAAGATGATCGGAGTGCCAAGAGACACATTTGAAGATGCTATCAAGGCACTGAACATCAAGGCTAGGGCCGTGGCGAGGAGGAGCAATGCCATATGGGACGTCCTGCTGGAGCTGCCCCCGAAGAGGCTAAGCGTATGGTCGGATTGGTGCTGGAGACAAAAACTCTCCAGTTCCTGACTGAAGATGGGTGCCCGTAAGGTCAAATAACACTGCATGGCGTCCCTATGGACATTGCAGAAGACCACGTGGGCGCTTTCTTTGCTAATTATGGAAAAATTAGCCGCGGTCTCCTCGCGCGGTCGAAGGCCGGAGTTTATCACTGGTGACTGGTCCTGCAGGCGACTCTGTCAAAGGAGAACATTGATAAAATACCCAACGTCCTTACCTGCAGGGGCCACGCAACATCTTTGTCATCGTGGAAGGCAGGGAAGCCGTGCTGTTGGGTCTGTGGGGCGGCCGGAACATGTCGCTAAAACGTGTCCGACTAAGAATCCGCCCCCAAAGGCCCAACCAGCCAAACAACAGCAACCTGTGAAAGAAGCAGCTAAGCCAAAGCCCACGGCACCCAGCTCCGGCGGCCGGCAAGGAGGGGAGTTGGCGGAGTGGTGGCGAGGAAAAAAGCAAAAACGCCTTCTCCGGCCAAGGTGCCGGTCAAGGCTCCATCGCCTGTCAAAACACCTGCCAAAACACCCCCAAAACAAAAGGAACCTACTCCCATAAAATCCTTACCAAACAAGGGAAGGAAGAGCCCTCTCCCGAAAAAGGATGTGGGGGAACCAATGGAGGTAGGGAGAGCGTCATCCTGAAGCGCGGAAGAGAGAGGCGGAAGATGAGCAACAGGACGGCATAAAAAGCAGAAGGAGGAGCAGGAGCTCCGAAAGAAGGAAATATAGGGACAAGTGCGCGTCTGTACAGTCTCTCCGGTCAGGCACACGTATGCCGATAAAGCTAGAAGCCTACCTTCTTCCCCGCGCAAAGCTTCCCAGTCCCCAACCTTTAATTTGATCCCTTTAAAAAAACAGATGCCTGTAACACCCTCTCTCCTTCTCCCTCTATTCCCCTCCCTCTCGGGCAAAAAAAAAGAAAGCCCTCCCTCAAGGTGATGCACTGTTGAAGGTGGACGAAGGTATTGTGGAGGAGTGGTCCTCGCAGAGGAGAAAGCTCCTGAAGCCGCTCCTCAAACTAACTAAGGGGTCTAAGGACTTCTACAGAAGAGCCAACAAACTTTCCCCGGGCCCCAGGAACAATTACCCTCGTTAGAAACACCGGGGTAACCTGAGGGTCTGGGGCCTCATCGAAAGGAGGCAGAGATATAAAATAAGGATGGTCACTATGAACACACCTGAGCTCAAAAAAATGGGCAAAAATTGTTCGGGGAGGTTCCCGGTTATTCTCCACCCATGCTTATATAGGGTGGTAAAACTAACATACCCCACCGACGTCGGCGGGATTGTCCTAGACGGGCGGATTACGTCCGACATTGGTACAGGGTCCCTAGGACAGTCCGTCGGGGTCCCTCCTACCCCCGAATTTCTACCCGTATGCGACTAGAGCCTTGTTGCATGTTTCTTTGTTTTTTCGTTTCAGGTTTAAAAGATGTCTATTAAGATAGCCAGCTTGAATGCAGAGGCCTGAGGGATCGGGGTAAGGCGGCTCGCCTGCTTCGTGACCTCTTGTCCTTCGGCGTGGATGTGGCCGCGATCCAAGAGACTCACTTTGTTTGCAGGGGCTCGACTCCTGCGTGTGCTGTCTAACGACTTTGTCGTCTATTCAGCATATGGGAGCCGGCAAGCCAGAGGATATTTCTTTGCTGGTCAAGCGTACCCTGGACGCGAAGGTTGACCTTGTCCATGTCGGTGCCAAGGGCCGGCTGATCGTGGCCGATATTGCAGTGAAAAGCAAGTCGTTCCGGTTGATTGCGGTTTATGCGCCCAATAAGCAAGGTGAGCGTGTCTCTTTCTTTCGGCTGTTGGAGCCCTTTATGGTGCATTCAACACGGCTAATCTTAGTTGGGGACTGGAATGCCATCCTAACCCCCAAATGGGATAGAGGAAGGGGCGCTAGCGGGAGGAATGATGATCGTAGCCTGGTTGATCTGATCGACGAATTTGGTCTCGTCGATAGATACCGGGTCGATCATCCGGATGGGGGTATGTGGACGTGGGCGCTTAATTGGCCTTCTACCCGGGTATCTGCGTACCTGGATAGGATGTTAGTGAGAGTGGCCGACATAGACTTCTTAGAATGTCCAACGTTCCACTGGCTAGGACTACACGGACCACAAACTCGTTTGTGCCCGTGTGGTGTTAGACTTTAGGCCTAGGTTGGCTGGTTATTGGAAGTTCAATCAGTCCTTACTGGACAGGCGGGACTTTCGTGACCAGCTGACAAAACTTAGTTCAGCGGGCGTTAATTGGGCGAGTCATTGGGAATAAGTGGTGGGTTAACCTTAAGGACTCCATTAGGTCTTTCGCCACCAAATATAGCCAGCGGCTCAAACTAGATAAGGCTGCGGAGGCAAAGACACTTAGTGCTAATTTCGCCCGGGCGGAGGCTGGTGGGGATCCCCTAGAGATAGCCTTAGCCAGGGAGGCCCTGAGGCGCACGACTAGCGAGCGCTATATGGGTCAGGTAATTAGAGCTAAGTTAAGCAAGATGTCTTCCGAAGCTGTGAACATGGGCATGAACTGCGCAAGGAAGAAATTCGTCGGGCCGGCGATCGGTACATTCGAGAAGTGCGCGACACGGAGGGCATCTCCTTCGGTCCACCGACGACATGTGCGAGGCGTTCCGGCAGCATTTTCCAGACACCGGTTTACCAAGGAGCCTGGTCTCCGTGACGAGGAGTTTCGCAGCTATTTGGCTGACTTTCCCCGGCTTTTGCCGGCTGAAGCGGCTAGCTGCGAAGGGGAGATTACGGAGGACGAAGTCTACGCGGCTTTGAAGAAGACCGGCAGTGGCAAGTCGCCAGGTTTGGATGGTTGCCCTATTAATTGTACTTGAGGATGTCGTACCTTTTTGTCCCGCTCTTGACTGTCGTGTTCAACCACTGGTTTCGGCAGGGGTCCATCCCCGGTCGGATCACCGGGGCGTGATCACGCTGTTGAAAAGAGCAAGAAGGTTGGGCGAGATTAGACGATTACAGGCCCATAACTCTACTGAAGCACACAGAGTTAAAGATTTTGGCCAAGATCCTGACGAATCGCTTGCAGCTAGTTGCCGAGTCTGTTGGAACCGGATCAGACTTGTTCTGTGAAGGGACGAACAATTCAGAGCAACCTGCACTTGATCCGCACGATCGTAGAGGGTGTAGAAGACGACGAAGAGGCCGCGCTGATCAATTTGGATCAGTCCAAGGCATTTGATAGGATTGACCATGGCTACCTGGCTGCTGTCCTGCAGGCCGCCGGATTCAAACCCGACTTCAGCCGCTGGATTAGCCTTCTGTATCGCTCCCCCAAGGCTGTGGTACAGGTGAACGGGAAGCTGTCGGGCGCTTTCGCGCTGTCTAGGTCGGTCCGACAGGGTTGTCACCTGTCGCCTCTCCTTTACGTCGGCGTTGGAGCCTCTCCTTCGCCGGCTAAGGGACGAGACGTGCAGTCCGGTCCTGCGTGGAA
>JBBBDQ010016707.1:0-37562 GCA_037127315.1 Ascarosepion bandense | reverse complement strand
CACGTCTTCTAGACCGACAACAACTCTAAACAATAAGCAGAATAACCTTGTAATTTCAGTAAAACAAGACGATTTTTGCTGGCTAGTCGTCCAATCGTGTCTTTCAACTACGGCCTAGACCGACAACAACCCAAACAATATGAATAACCTTGTAATTTCAGTAAAACAAGACGATTTTGACGGCTAGTCGTCCAATCGTGTTTCCAATCACGGCTTCTAGACCGACAACAAACCTAAACAATATGAATAACCTTGTACTCTAAAACAAGATGATTTCGACGGCTAGTCGTCCAACCGTGTTTCAATCACGGCTCCTAGACCGACAACAAACCTTAAACAATATGAATAACCTTGTAATTTCAGTAAAACAAGATGATTTTGACGGTTAGTCGTCCAATCGTGTTTCAACTACGGCTTCTAGACCGACAACAAACCTAAACAACATGAATAACCTTGTAATTTCAGTAAAACAAGATGATTTTGACGGCTAGTCGTCCAATCGTGTTTCAATCATACTTAGACCGACAACAAACCTAAACAATCTGAATAACCTTGTAATTTCAGTAAAACAATATATTTTGGATGGCCAGTCGTCCAATCGTGTTTCAATCACGGCTTCTAGACCGACAACAAACCTAAACAATATGAATAACCTTGTAATTTCAGTAAAACAAGATGATTTTTGAATGCTAGACCTACAATTGTCGTGAAACCAATGGCTTCTAGTCCGACAACAAACGTAAACAATATGAATAACCATACCCATTAAACAATATGATTTTGACGTCTAGTCGTCCAATTGTCGTCCAATCACGGCTTCTAGTCCGACAACAAACGTAAACCATGTGAAGCTAACCTTGTAATTTCAGTAAACAAGATGATTTTGACGGCTAGTCGTCCCATCGTGTTTCAATCACGGCTTCTAGACCGACAACAAACCTAAACAATATGAATAACCTTGTAATTTCAGTAAAACAAGATGATTTTGACGGCTAGTCGTTCAATCGAGTTTCAATCACGGCTTCTAGACCGACAACAAACCTAAACAATACGAATAACCTTGTAATTTCAGTAAAACAAGATGATTTTGACGGCTAGTCGTCCAAATCGTGTTTCAATCATTACCGTAGACTGACAACAAACATAAAAAATATGAATAACCCTTGTAATTTCCCAGTAAACCAAGATGATTTTGACGGCTAGTCGTCCAATCAAAGCTCTTAACCACGGCTTCTAGACCGACAAACAACCCAACAAGAATATCCTTGCACTTCAGTAAAACAAGATGATTTAACGGCTAGTCGTCCAATCGTGTTTCCAACTACGGCTTCTAGACCGACAACAAACCTAAACAATATGAATAACCTTGTAATTTCAGTAAAACAAGATGATTTTTGACGGCTAGTCGTCCAATCGTGTTTCAATCACGGCTTCTAGACCGACAACAAACCTAAACAATATGAATAACCTTGTAATTTCACCAGCCAGATGATTTTTGACGGCTAGTCGTCCAATAGTGTTTCAATCATTATTTAGACCGACAACAAACCTAAACAATATGAATAACCTTGTAATTTCAGTAAAATAAGATGATTTTGACGGCTAGTCGTCCAATCGTGTTTCAATCACGGCTTCTAGACCGACAACAAACCTAAACAATATGAATAACCTTGTAATTTCAGTAAAACGATGATTTTCACGGCTAGTCGTCCAATCGTATTTCAATCACGGCTTCTAGACCGACAACAAACCTAAACAATATGAATAACCTTGTAATTTCCCAGTAAAACAAGATGATTTTGACGTAATAGTGGTCTAATCGTGTTTCAATCACGGCTTCTAGACCGACAACAAACCTAAACAATATGAATAACCTTGTACTTTCAGTGGTAAAACAAGATGATTTGACGGCTAGTTGTCCAATCGTGTTTCAATCACGGCTTTGTGATCCGACAACAAACCTAAACAATATGAATAACCTTGTAATTTCAGTAAAACCAGATGATTTTGATGCATTAGTCGTCCAATCGTGTTTCAATCACGGCTTCTAGACCGACAACAAACCTAAACAACATGAATAACCTTGTAATTTCAGTAAAACAAGATGATTTTGACGGCTAGTCGTCCAATCGTGTTTCAACTACGGCTTCTAGATCAGACAACAAACCTAAACAACATGAATAACCTTGTAATTTCAGTAAACAAGACGATTTTGACGGCTAGTCGTCCAATCGTGTTTCAACTACGGTTTCTAGACCGACAACAAACCTAAACAATATGAATAACCTTGTAATTTCAGTAAAACAAGATGATTTTTTTTGACGGCTAGTCGTCCAATCGTGTTTCAATCACGGCTTCTAGACCGACAAACAAACCTAAACAATATGAATAACCTTGTAATTTCAGTAAAACAAGATTTTTTGACGGCTAGTCGTCCAATCGTGTTTCAACTACGGCTTCTAGACCGACAACAAACCTAAACAATATGAATAACCTTGTAATTTTCAGTAAAATGAAGATGATTTTGACGGCTAGTCGTCCAATCGTGTTTCAATCACGGCTTCTAGACCGACAACAAACCTAAACAATATGAATAACCTTGCAATTTCAGTAAAACAAGATGATTTTGACGGCTAGTCGTCCAATCGTCTTTCAATCACGGCTTCTAGACCGACAACAAACCCAACAATATGAATGACCTGTAATTTCAGTAAAACAAGATGATTTTTGATGGCTAGTCGTCCAATCGTGTTTCAATCACGGCTTCTAGACCGACAACAAACTCTGTAAAACAACATGAATAATCTTGTACTTGTAAAACAAGATGATTTTGACGGCTAGTGGTCCAATCGTGTTTCAATCACGGCTTCTAGACCGACAACAAGCCTAAACATTATGAATAACCTGGTAATTTCTAGTAAAACAAGATGATTTTGACGGCTAGTCGTCCAATCGTGTTTCAATCACTTACCGACCCACAACAAACCTAAACAATATGAATAACCTTGTAATTTCAGTAAAACAAGATGATTTTGACGGCTAGTCGTCCAATCGTGTTTCAATCACGGCTTCTAGACCGACAACAAACTCAACAATATGAATAAAATCTTGTAATTTCAGTAAAACAAGATGATTTTGACGGCTAGTCGTCCAATCGTGTTTCAATCACGGCTTCTAGACCGACAACAAACCTAAACAATATGAATAACCTTGTAATTTCAGTAAAACAAGATGATTTTGACGGCTAGTCGTCCAATCGTGTTTCAATCATTTCTAGGCCGACAACAAACCTAAACAATATGAATAACCTTGTAATTTCAGTAAAACAAGATGATTTTGGACGGCTAGTCGTCCAATCGTGTTTCAATCACGGCTTCTAGACCGACAACAAACCTAAACAATATGAATATCCTTGTAATTTCCCAGTAAAACAAGACGATTATGACGGCTAGTCGTCCAATCGTGTTTCAACTACGGCTTCTAGACCGACAACAAACCTAAACAATATGAATAACCTTGTAATTTCAGTAAAACAAGACGATTTTGACGGCTAGTCGTCCAATCGTGTTTAAATCACGTCTTCTAGACCGACAACAAACCTAAACAATATGAATAACTCGTAATTTCAGTAAAACAAGATGATTTTGACGGCTAGTCGTCCAATCGTGTTTCAATCACGGCTTCTAGACCGACAACAAACCTAAACAATATGAATAACCTTGTAATTTCAGTAAAACAAGATGATTTTGACGGCTAGTCGTCCAATCGTGTTTGAAACCACGGGCTTCTAGACCGACAACAAACCTAAACAATATGAATAACCTTTGTAATTTCAGTAAAACAAGATGATTTTGACGGCTAGTCGTCCAATCGTGTTTCAATCATTATTTCTAGACCGACAACAAACCTAAACAATATGAATAACCTTGTAATTTCAGTAAAACAAGATGATTTTGACGGCTAGTCGTCCAATCGTGTTTCAACTACGGCTTCTAGACCGGCAACAAACCTAAACAATATGAATAGCCTTGTAATTTCAGTAAAACAAGATGATTTTGACGGCTAGTCGTCCAAATCGTGTTTCAACTGTTTTCGCTTCTAGACCGACAACAAACCTAAACAATATGAATAATCCCTTGCAATTTCAGTAAAACAAGATGATTTTGACGGCTAGTCGTCCAATCGTGTTTCAATCACGGCTTCTAGGCCGACAAACAACCTAAACAATATGAATAACTCGACTTCAGTAAAACAAGATGAGATTTTTGGATGGCTAGGTCGTCCAACGGTGTTTCAACTGCTTGGGCTTTCCTAGACCGACAACAAACCTAAACAAATATGAATAACCTTGGTAATTTCAGTAAAACAAGATGATTTTGACGGCTAGTCGTCCAATCGTGTTTCAACTACGGCTTCTAGACCGACAACAAACCTAAATATAATACATAACCTTGTAATTTCAGTAAAACAAGATGATTTTGACAAGCAGTCGCCCAATCGTGTTTCAATCACGGCTTCTAGACCGACAACAAACCTAAACAATATGAATATCTCGTAATTTCAGTAAAACAAGATACTATGACGGCTAGTCGTCCAATCGTGTTTCCAACTGAAGCGGCTTTAGACCAGACAACAAACCTAAACAATATGAATAACCTTGTAATTTCAGTAAAACAAGATGATTTTGACGGCTAGTCGTCCAATCTCGTGTCGAAATCATGTCTTCTAGACCGACAACAAACCTAAACAATACGAATAACCCCACTTCAGTAAAACAAGATGATTTTTGACGGCTAGTCGTCCAATCGTGTTTCAATCACGGCTTCTAGACCGACAACAAACTCAAAAGCCACGCGAATAACCTTGTAATTTCAGTAAAACAAGACGATTTTGACGGCTAGTCGTCCAATCGTGGCTCTGAATCACGGCTTCTAGACCGACAACAAACCTAAACAATATGAATAACCTTGTAATTTCAGTAAAACAAGATTATTTTGACGGCTAGTCGTCCAATCGTGTTTCAATCTGCTTGCCTAGACCGACAACAAACCTAAACAAATATGAATAACCTTGTAATTTCAGTAAAACAAGATGATTTTGACGGCTAGTCGTCCAATCGTGTTTCAACTACGGCTTCTAGACCGACAACAAACCTAAACAATATGAATAACCTTGTAATTTCAGTAAAACAAGATGATTTTGACGGCTAGTCGTCCGATCGTGTTTCAACTACGTCTTCTAGACCGACAGCAAACCTAAACAATATGAATAACCTTGTAATTTCAGTAAAACAGGATGATTTTGACGGCTAGTTGTCCGATCGTGTTTCAATCACGGCTTCTAGACCGACAACAAACCTAAACAATATGAATAATCAGAATTTTATGAAATAAGATGATTTTGATGGCTAATGTCCAATCGTGCCTAATCAAGGCTTCTAGACCGACAACAAATCTAAACAATATGAATAATTTTGTAATTTCAGTAAAACAAGATGATTTTGACGCATAATGTCCAATCGTGTTTCAATCACGGCTTCTAGACCGACAACAAACCTAAACAATATGAATAACCTTGTAATTTCAGTAAAACAAGATGATTTTTGACGGCTAGCTTTCGTCCAATCGTGTTCAACTACGGCTTCAGACCGACAACAAACCTAAACACTTCGAACAACTCTGCACCAGTAAAACAAGATGGCTTTTGACGGCCAGTCGTCCAATCGTGTTTCAATCACGGCTCTCAGACCGACAACAAAACTCAAACAATATGAATAACCTTGCACTTTCAGTAAAACAAGATGATTTTTGACGGCTAGTCGTCCAATCGTAGCTCAACTACGGCTTTAACGACAACAAAACTCTTAAACAATATGAATAACCTTGCACTTTCAGTAAAACAAGATGATTTTGACGGCTAGTCGCTCCACCTGTGTTTCAATCACGGCTTCTAGACCGACAACAAACCTAAACAATATGAATAACCTTGTAATTTCAGTAAAACAAGACATTTTGACCAGTCGTCCAATCGTGTTTCAATCATTATTTCTAGACCGACAACAAACCTAAACAATACGAATAACCTTGCAATTTCAGTAAAACAAGATGATTTTGACGGCTAGTCGTCCGATCGTGTTTCAACCACGTCTTTCAGACCGACAGCAAACCTAAACAACATGAATAACTCGGTAATTTCAGTAAAATAGGAGGATTTCACGTCAGTTGTCCGATCGTGTTTCAACTACGGCTTTGACCGACAACAAACCTAAACAATATGAATAACCTTGTAATTTTCAGTAAAACAAGATGATTTTGAATGCTAGTCGTCCAATCGTGTTTCAACCGTTGCTTCTAGACCAACAACAAACCTAAACAATATGAATAACCTTGCACTTTGTAAAACAAGATGATTTTGACGGCTAGTCGTCCAATCGTGTTTCAACTGCTTGCTTCTAGACCGACAACAAACCTAAACAAAATGAATAACCTTGTAATTTCAGTAAAACAAGATGATTTTGACGGCTAGTCGTCCAATCGTGTTTCCAACTACGGCTTCTAGACCGACAACAAACCTAAACAATATGAATAACCTTGTAATTTCATTAAACAAGATGATTTTGACGGCTAGTCGTCCAATCGTTTCAATCAGCTTCAGACCGACAACAAACCTAAACAATATGAACAACCTTGTCATTTACGAAACAAGATGATTTTTGACGGCTAGTCGTCCAATTGTCTTCCAATCACGGCTTCTAGACCGACAACAAACCTAAACAATATGAATAACTCGTGTCTTCAGAAACAAGATGATTTTGACGGCTAGTCGTCCAATCGTGTTTCCACCACGGCTTGTAGACCGACACAACAACCTAAACAACATAATAACCGTAATTTCAGTAAAACAAGATGATTTCGATGCCAGTCGTCCAATCGTGTTTCAATCACGGCTTCTAGACCGACACAAACCTAAACAACATGAATAACCTTGTAATTTCAGTAAAACAAGATGATTTTGAAATGCTAGTCGTCCAATCGTGTTTCAATCACGGCTTCTAGACCAACAACAAACCTAAACAATATGAATAACCTTGTAATTTCAGTAAAACAAGATGATTTTGACGGCTAGTCGTCCAATCGTGTTTCAATTCGCTTTGGCTTCTAGACCGACAACAAACCCAACAATATGAATAACCTTGTATCAGTAAAACAAGATGATTTTGACGGCTAGTCGTCCAATCGTGTTTCAATCAATGGCCTTAGACCGACAACAAACCTAAACAATATGAATAACCTTGTGTAATTTCAGTAAAACAAGATGATTTTGACGGCTAGTCGTCCAATCGTGTTTCAATCACGGCTTCTAGACCGACAACAAAACTAAACAACATGAATAAATTTTGCATCGTGTAAAACAAGATGATTTGGACGGCTAGTCGTCCAATCGTGTTTCAACCACGGCTCTAGACCGTCAACAAACCTAAACAATATGAATAACTTTTGTAATTTCAGTAAAACAAGATGATTTTGATGGCTAGTCGTCCAATCGTGTTTCAATCACGGCTTCTAGACCGACAACAAACCTAAACAATATGAATAACCTTGTAATTTCAGTAAAACAAGATGATTTTGACGGCAAGTCGTCCAATCGTGTTTCAATCACGGCTTCTAGACCGACAACAAACCCAAACAATATGAATAACCTTGTAATTTCAGTAAACAAGATGATTTTGACGGCTAATGTCCAATCGTGTTTCAATCACGGTTTCCAGACCGACAACAAACCTAAACAATATGAATAACTCGCAATTACAGTAAAACAAGATGATTTTGAATGCTAGACGTAAATGTCGTGAAACCACGGCTTAGTCCGACAACAAACGTAAACAATATGAATAACCATGCAATTACATTAAACAATATGATTTTGAGGTCTAGTCGTCCAATTGTCGTCCAATCACAGCTTCTAGTCCGACAACAAACCCCTAAACAATATGAATAACCTTAATTTCAGTAAAACAAGATGATTTTGGATGGCTAGTCGTCCAACTGTGTTCCAATCACGGCTTCTAGACCGACAACAAACCTAAACAATATGAATAACTTGTAATTTCAGTAAAACAAGATGATTTTGACGGCTAGTCGTCCAATCGTGTTTCAATGACGGCTTCTAGACCGACAACAAACCTAAACAATATGAATAACCTTGTAATTTCAGTAAAACAAGATTATTTTGACGACGGCTAGTCGTCCAATCGTGTTTCAATCACGGCTTCTAGACCGACAACAAACCTAAACAAGGAATAACTCTTGTAATTTCAGTAAAACAAGATGAATTTGACGGCTAGTCGTCCAATCCTTCAATCACGGCTTCTAGACCGACAACAAAACTAAACAATAACATGAATAACCTTGTAATTTCAGTAAAACAAGATGATTTTGACGGCTAGTCGTCCACCGTGTTTCAATCACGGCTTCTAGACCGACAACAAAAACCCAACAATATGAATAACCTGTAATTTCTGCGAAACAAGATGATTTTGGACCGCTAGTCGTCCAATCGTGTTTCAATCACGGCTTCTAGACCGACAACAAACCCAAAACAATATGAATAACCTTGTAATTTCAGTAAAACTAGATGATTTTGGACGGCTAGTCGTCCAATAGTGTTTCAATCACGGCTTCTAGTCCGACAACAAACGTAAATAATATGAATAAATTCGCCAATTACATTAAACAATATGATTTTGAGGTCTAGTCGAACCAATTGTCGTCCAATCACGGCTTCTAGTCCGACAACAAACGTAAATAACATGAATAACCTTGCAATTATATAAAACAAGATGATTTTGATGGCTAGTCGTCCAATCGTGTTTCAACTGGTTTGCCTCTAGACCGACAACAACCTAAACAATATGAATAACTTTGTAATTTCAGTAAAACAAGACGATTTTGACGGCTAGTCGTCCAATCGTGTTTCAATCACGGCTTCTAGACCGACAACAAAAACCTAAACAATATGAATAACCTTGTAATTTCAGTAAAACAAGATGATTTTGACGGCTAGTCGTCCAATCGTGCTCAATCACGGCTTCTTCGACCGACAACAAACTCTAAACAATATCAATAACCTTGTAATTTCATAAAACAAGATGATTTTGACGGCTAATGTCCAATCGTGATCTGGGTCCATGGCTTAGACCGACAACCAACCTAAACAATATGAATAACCTTGTAATTTCAGTAAAACAAGATGATTTTGACGGCTAGTCGTCCAATCGTGTTTCAATCACGGCTTCTAGACCGACAACAAACCTAAACAATATGAATAAACCTTGTAATTTCAGTAAATAAAAATGATTTTGACGCATGGTCGTCCAAATCGTGTTTCAATCACGGCTTCTAGACCGACAAAACCTAAACAATATGAATAACCTTGTAATTTCAGTAAAGATGATTTTGACGGCTAGTCGTCCTAATCGTTTAACCACGGTTTCTAATTGACAAATAAACCTAAACAATATCAATAACCTTGCAATTACAGTAAAACAAGATGATTTTGAAAAGCTAGACGTACAATTGTCTTGAAACCACGGTTTCTATTCCGACAACAAACGTAAACAATATGAATAACGATGCACTTACATTAAACAATATAATTTGAGGGAAGCTAGTCATCACAACTGTCGTCCAATCACAGCTTCTAGTCCGAAAACAAACCTAAACAACAGAAGCTGAATCTTTGTAATTTCAGTAAAACAAGATGATTTTGATGGCTAGTCGTCCAATCGTGTTTCAACTACGGCTTCTAGACCGACAACAAACCTAAACAATATGAATAACTTTGTAATTTCAGTAAAACAAGATGATTTTGATGGCTAGTCGTCCAATCGTGTTTCAATCACGGCTTCTAGACCGACACAAACCTAAACAATATGAATAACCTTGTAATTTGTGTAAAACAAGATGATTTTGAATGCTAGTCGTCCAATCGTGTTTCAATCACGGCTTCTAGACCGACAACAAACCTAAACAATATGAATAACCTTGTAATTTCAGTAAAACAAGATGATTTTGACGTGGCTAGTCGTCCAATCGTGTTTCAACTACGGCTTCTAGACCTGCAACAAACCTAAACAATATGAATAACCTTGTAATTTCAGTAAAACAAGATGATTTTGACGGCTAGTCGTCCAATCGTGTTTCAATCACGGCTTCTAGACCGACAACAAACCCAAACAATATGAATAACCTTGTAATTTCAGTAAAACAAGATGATTTTGACGGCTAGTCGTCCAATCGCGTTTCAATCACGGCTTCTAGACCGACAACAAACCTAAACAATATGAATAACCTTGTAATTTCAGTAAAACAAGATGATTTTTGACGGCTAGTCGTCCAATCGTGTTTCAATCACGGCTTCTAGACCGACAACAAACATAAACAATATGAATAACCTTGCAATTTCAGTAAAACAAGACACTTTGACGGCTAGTCGTCCAATCGTACTTAACTACGGCTTCTAGACCGACAACAAACCTAAACAATTCGAATAACCTTGTAATTTCAGTAAAACAAGACGATTTCGACGGCTAGTCGTCCAATCGTGTTTAACCACGGCTTCTAGACCGACAACAAAACCTCCAACAATAGGAATAACCTTGTAATTTCAGTAAAACAAGACGATTTTGACGGCTAGTCGTCCAATCGTGTTTCAATCACGGCTTCTAGACCGGCAACAAAACCTAAACATTATGAATAGCTCATAATTTCAGTAAAACAAGATGATTTTGACGGCTAGTCGTCCAATCAAGCCTAACTTCACGGCTTCTAGACCGACAACAAAACCTAAACAATATGAATAATCCCTGCAATTTCAGTAAAAAGTCAAGATGATTTTGACGGCTAGTCGTCCAATCGTGTTTCAACTACGGCTTCTAGGCCGACAACAAACCTAAACAATATGAATAACCTTGTAATTTCTGCAAACAAGATGATTTTGACGGCTAGTCGTCCAATCGTGTTTCCAACTACGGCTTTCTAGACCGACAAACAAACCTAAACAATATGAATAACCTTGTAATTTCAGTAAAACAAGATGATTTTTGACGGCTAGTCGTCCAAATCGTGTTTCAATCACGGCTTCTAGACCGACAACAAACCCAAACAATATGTGAATAACCTTGTAATTTCAGTAAAACAAGATGATTTTGACGGCTAGTCGTCCAATCGTGTTTCAATCATTAACGTTTTTAGACCGACAACAAACCTAAACAATATGAATATCCTTGTAATTTCAGTAAACAAGATGATTATGACGGCTAGCCGTCCAATCGTGTTTCAATCATTACTTCTAGACCGACAACAAACCTAAACAATATGAATAACCTTGTAATTTCAGTAAAACAAGACGATTTTGACGGCTAGTCGTCCAATCGTGTTTAAATCACGTTCCCCTAGACCGACAACAAACCTAAACAATATGAATAACCTTGTAATTTCAGTAAAACAAGATGATTTTGACGCCAGTCGTCCAATCGTGTTTCAATCACGGCTTCTAGACCGACAACAAACCTAAACAATATGAATAACCTTGTAATTTTCAGTAAAACAAGATGATTTTGACGGCTAGTCGTCCAATCGCGTTTCAACTACGGCTTCTAGACCGACAACAAACCTAAATAATATGAATAACCTTGTAATTTCAGTAGGCCCAAGGATTTTTGACGGCTAGTCGTCCAATCGTGTTTCAATCAATACTTAATCGGCAACAAAACTCAAACAATATGAATAGCCTTGTAATTTCAGTAAAACAAGATGATTTTGATGGCCAGTCGTCCAATCGTGTTTCAACTACGGCTTCTAGACCGACAACAAACTTCCTAAACAATATGAATAACCTTGTAATTTCAGTAAAACAAGATGATTTTTGACGGCTAGTCGTCCAATCGTGTTTCAATCACGGCTTCTAGGCCGACAACAAACTCAAACAATATGAATAACCTTGTAATTTCAGTAAAACAAGATGATTTTGACGGCTAGTCGTCCAATCGTTTAACCACGGCTTCTAGACCGACAACAAACCTAAACAATATGAATAAATTTTGTAATTTCAGTAAAACAAGATGATTTTGACGGCCAGTCGTCCAATCGTGTTTCAATCACGGCTTCTAGACCGACAACAAACCTAAACAACATGAATAACCTTGTAATTTCAGTAAAACAAGATGATTTTGACGGCTAGTCGTCCAATCGTGTTTCCAATACGGTCGACCGACAACAAAACCTAAACAATATGAATATCCTTGTAATTTCAGTAAAACAAGATGATTATGACGGCTATCGTCCAATCGTGTTTCCCAATCACGGCTTCTAGACCGACAACAAACCTAAACAATATGAATAACCTTGTACTTCAGTAAAACAAGATGATTTTGATGTCAGTCGTCCAATCGTGTTTAAACTGCTGCCTCAGACCGACAACAAACCTAAACAATATGAATAACCTTGTACTGCAAAACATGATTTTGACGTACGTCGTCCAATCGTGTTTCAACTACGGCTTCTAGACCGACAACAAACCTAAACAATATGAATAACCTTGTAATTTCAGTAAAATAAGATGATTTTGACGGCTAGTCGTCCAATCTCTGTGTTTCAATCACGGCTTCTAGACCGACAACAAACCTAAACAATATGAATAACCTGTAATTTCAGTAAAACAAGATTATTTTTTTTGACGGCTAGTCGTCCAATCGTGTTTCAATCACGGCTTCTAGACCGACAACAAACCTAAACAATATGTATAACCTTGTAATTTCAGTAAAACAAGACAAAGATTTTGACGGCTAGTCGTCCAATCGTGTTTCAATCATGGCTTCTAGACCGACAACAAACCTAAACAATATGAATAACCTTGTAATTTTCAGTAAAACAAGATGATTTTTTGACGGCTAGTCGTCCGATCAAATTAACCACGTCTTCTAGACCGACAGCAAACCCAAACAATATGAATAACCTTGTAATTTCAGTAAAACAGGATGATTTTGACGGCTAGTTGTCCGATCGTGTTTCAATCACGGCTTCTAGACCGACAACAAACCTAAACAATATGAATAACCTTGTAATTTAAGTAAAACAAGATGATTTTGACGGCTAGTCGTCCAATCGTGTTTCAATCAAGGCTTCTAGACCGACAACAAATTCAACAATATGAATAACCTTGTAATTTCAGTAAAACAAGATGATTTTGACGGTTAGTCGTCCAATCGTGTTTCAATCACGGTTTCTAGACCGACAACAAACCCAAACAATATGAATAACCTTGTAATTTCAGTAAAACAAGATGATTTTGACGGCTAGTCGTCCAATCGTGTTTCAATCACGGCTTCTAGACCGACAACAAACCTAAACACTCTGAATAACCTTGTAATTTCAGTAAAACAAGATGATTTTGACGCTAGTCGTCCAATCGTGTTTCAATCATTTTTATTCCTAGACCGACAACAAACTCAAACAATACAATAACTGCAATTTCCAGTAAAACAAGATGATTTTGACGGCTAGTCGTCCAATCGTGTTTCAATCACCGTTTCTAGACCGACAACAAACCTAAACAACAATAACCCTAAAATACAGTAAAACAAGATGATTTTGAAAGTTAGACGTACAATTTTCGTGAAACCACGGCTTCTATTCCGACAACAAACGTAAACAATATGAATAACGATGCAATTACATTAAACAATATGATTTTGAGGGCTAGTCGTCCAATTGTCGTCCAATCACAGCTTCTAGTCCGAAAACAAACCTAAACAATATGAATAACCTGTAATTTCAGTAAAACAAGATGATTTTGACGGCTAGTCGTCCAATCGTGTTTCAATCACGGCTTCTAGACCGACAAATAAACCTAAACAATATGAATAACCTTGTAATTTCAGTAAAACAAGATGATTTTGATGCTAGTCGTCCAATCGTTTCTCAACTGCTTCTAGACCGACAACAAACCTAAACAATATGAATAACCTTGTAATTTCAGTAAAACAAGACTATTTTGGACGGCTAGTCGTCCAATCGTGTTTCAATCACGGCTTCTAGACCGACAACAAACCTGCAAAACATTATGAATAACCTTGTAATTTCAGTAAAACAAGATGATTTTGACGGCTAGTCGTCCAATCGTGTTTCAATCACGGCTTCTAGACCGACAACAAACCTAAACAATATGAATAACCTTGTAATTTCAGTAAAACAAGATGATTTTACTTGGCTAGTCGTCCGATCGTGTTTCAATCACGTCTTCTAGGACCGGACAGCAAACCTAAACAATATGAATAACCTTGTAATTTCAGTAAAACAGATGATTTTTTTGACGGCTAGTTGTCCGATCGTGTTCTTTCAATCACGGCTTCTAGACCGACAACAAACCTAAACAATATGAATAACCTTGTACTTGCTAAACAAGATGATTTTGACGGCTAGTCGTCCAATCAAAGTGTTTCAATCAAGGCTTCTAGACCGACAACAAATCTAAACAATATGAATAACCTTGTAATTTCAGTAAAACAAGATGATTTTGACGGCTAGTCGTCCAATCGTGTTTCAATCACGGCTTCTAGACCGACAACAACCTAAACAATATGAATAACCTTGTAATTTCAGTAAAACAAGATGATTTTGATATTAGTCGTCCAATCGTGTTTCAATCACGGCTTCTAGACCGACAACAAACCTAAACACTCTGAATAACCTTGTACTCTAGTAAAACAAGATGATTTTGACGCTAGTCGTCCAATCGTGTTTCAATCACGGCTCCTAGACCGACAACAAACCTAAACAATTAAGTGAATAACCTTGTAATTTCAGTAAAACAAGATGATTTTGACGTATGTCGTCCAATCGTGTTTCAATCACCGTTTCTAGACCGACAACAAAACCTAAACAATATCAATAACCTTGCAATTACAGTAAAAAATGATGATTTTTGTTAGACGTACAATTTCGTGAAACTAATGGTCGTGTATTCCGACAACAAACGTAAACAATATGAATAACGATGCAATTATCAAACAATATGATTTTGAGGGCTAGTCGTCCAATTGTCGTCCAATCACAGCTTCTAGTCCGAAAACAAACTTCTAAACAATATGAATAACCTTGTAATTTCAGTAAAACAAGATGATTTTGACGGTTAGTCGTCCAATCGTGTTTCAATCACGGCTTCTAGACCGACAACAAACCTAAACAATATGAATAACTCTGTAATTTCTGTAAAACAAGATGATTTTGACGGCTAGTCGTCCAATCGTGTTTCAACTCACGGCTTCTAGACCGACAATAAACCCAAACAATATGAATAACCTTGAAATTTCAGTAAAACAAGATGATTTTGAATGCTAGTCGTCCAATCGGTGTTTCAATCACGGCTTCTTAGACCAACAACAAACCTAAACAATAATAGTCGAATTCTTGTAATTTCAGTAAAACAAGATGATTTTGACGGCTAGTCGTCCAATCGTGTTTCAATCACGGCTTCTAGACCGACAACAAACCTAAACAAAATGAATAACCTTGTAATTTCAGTAAAAACAAGATGATTTTTTGACGGCTAGTCGTCCAATCGTGTTTCAACTACGGCTTCTAGACCGACAACAAACCTAAACAATATGAATAACCTTGTAATTTCATTAAAACAAGACGATTTTGACGGCTAGTCGTCCAATCGTGTTTCAACTACGGCTTCTAGACCGACAACAAACCTAAACAATATGAATAACCTTGTAATTTCATTAAAACAAGATGATTTGGATGGCTAGTCGTCCAATTGTCTTCCAATCACGGCTTCTAGACCGACAACAAAATCCATAAAACAATATGAATAAATTGTAATTTCAGTAAAAACAAGAGCGATTTTGACGGCTAGTCGTCCAATCGTTTCAACCACGGCTTCTAGACCGACAACAAAACTAAACAATATGAATAACCTTGTAATTTGAGTAAAAGAACAGATGATTTTGACGGCTAGTCGTCCAATCGTGTTTCAATCACGGCTTCTATATACCAATACAAAACCTAAACAATATGAATAACCTTGTAATTTCAGTAAAACAAGATTGAATTTCGAATGCTAGTCGTCCAATCGTGTTTCAATCACGGCTTCTAGACTAACAACAAACCTAAACAATATGAATAACCTTTGAAATTTCAGTAAAACAAGATGATTTTGACGGCTAGTCGTCCAATCGTGTTTCAATCACGGCTTCTAGACCGACAACCAACTAACAATATTGAATATTCTTGTAATTTCAGTAAACAAGATGATTTGACGGCTAGTCGTCCAATCGTGTTTCAATCACGGCTTCTAGACCGACAACAAACCTAAACAATATAGATCTTGTAATTTTCAGTAAAACAAGATGATTTTGACAGCCAGTCGTCCAACAATCATTGTTTCAATCACGGCTTCTAGACCGACAACAAACTTAAACAATATGAATAACTTAGCAGCAATTTCAATGCAGCAAGATGATTTTGACGGCTAGTCGTCCAATCGTGTTTCAATCACGGCTTCTAGACCGACAACAAACCTAAACAATATGAATAACTGCCGTTTCAGTAAAACAAGATGATTTTGACGGCTAGTCGTCCAATCGTGTTTCAATCACGGCTTCTAGACCGACAACAAACCCCAAATATGTGATAACCTTGTAATTTCAGTAAAACAAGATGATTTTGACGACTAGTCGTCCAATCACGTCATTCAATCACGGCTTCTAGACCGACAACAAACCTAAACAATATGAATAACCTTGTAATTTCCAGTAAACAAGATGATTTTGACGGCTAGTCGTCCAATCGTGTTTTCAATCACGGTTTCTAGACCGACAACAAACCTAAACAATATGAATAACCTTGCAATTACAGTAAAACAGGTAGATTTTGAATGCTAGCCATTACAATTGTCGTGAAACCACGGCTTCTAGTCCGACAACAAACGTAAACAATATGAATAACCATGCAATTACATTAAGCAATATGATTTTGAGGTCTAGTCGTCCAATTGTCGTCCAATCACAGCTTCTAGTCCGACGCTAAACCTAAACAATATGAATAACCTTGTAATTTCAGTAAAACAAGATGATTTTGACGGCTAGTCGTCCAATCGTGTTCCAATCACGGCTTCTAGACCGACAACAAACTGCAACAATATGAATAACCTTGCTTATTCAGTAAAACAAGATGATTTTGACGGCTAGTCGTCCAGTAGTAACAATAATGACTACATTGACAACAAACCTAAACAATATGAATAACCTTGTAATTTCAGTAAAACAAGATTATTTTGACGGCTAGTCGTCAATCGTGTTTCAATCACGGCTTCTAGACCGACAACAAACCTAAACAATAGGAATAACCTTGTAATTTCAGTAAAACAAGATGATTTTGACGGCTAGTCGTCCAATCGTGTTTCAATCACGGCTTCTAGACCGACAACAAAACTAAACAATATGAATAACCTTGTAATTTCAGTAAAACAAGATGATTTTGACGTAGTCGTCAATCGTGTTTCAATCACGGCTCTAGACCGACAACAAACCTAAACAATATGAATAACCTTGTAATTTCAGTGAAACAGATGCGTTTTGACCGCTAGTCGTCCAATCGTGTTTCAATCACAGCTTCTAGACCGACAACAAACCTAAACAATACCAGATAACCTTGTAATTTCAGTAAAACAAGATGATTTTGACGGCTAGTCATCCAGTATTTTCAATCACAGCTTCTAGACCGACAACAAAACTAAACAATATGAATAACCTTGTAATTTCAGTAAAACAAGATGATTTTGACGGCTAGTCGTCCAATCGTGTTTCAATCACGGCTTCTAGACCGACAACAAACTCATGTATAGATAACCTTGTAATTTCAGTAAAACAAGATGATTTTGACGGCTAGTCGTCCAATCGTGTTTCAATGCAGCTTCTAGACCGACAACAAACCTAAACAATATGAATAACCTTGTAATTTCAGTAAAACAAGATGATTTTGACGGCTAGTCGTCCAATCGTGTTTCAATCACGGCTTCTAGACCGACAACAAACCTAAGCAATATGAATAACCTTGTAATTTCAGTAAAACAGATGATTTTGACGGCTAGTCATTAAATGACATTTTAATCACGGTTTCTAATTCAACAACAAACCTAAACAATATGAATAACCTTTTGAAGTACAGTAAAACAAGATGATTTTGAATTTCAGACGTACAATTGTCGTGAAACCACGGCTTCTAGTCCGACAACAAACGTAAACAATATGAATATGTGGTGATTACATTAAACAATATGATTTTGAGGTCTAGTCGTCCAATTGTCGTCCAATCACAGCTTCTAGTCCGACAACAAACCTAAACAAGCATGAATAACCTTGTAATTTCAGTAAAACAAGATGATTTTGAGCAGCTAGTCGTCAATCGTGTTCCAATCACGGCTTCTAGACCGACAACAAAGAGCCTAAACAATATGAATAACACTTGTAATTTCAGTAAAACAAGATGATTTTGAAGAAGCGGCTGGTGTCAATCGTGTTTCAAGCGGCCTTCTAGACCGACAACAAACCTAAACAATATGACAACGCATTTCAGTGACAGATTATTTTGACATGCAATCGTCCAATCGTGTTTCAATCACGGCTTCTAGACCGAGTATATGAAACTTCTAAATATTCAGGAATATGTACTTGCAATTTAAGTAAAACAAGATGATTTTGACGGCTAGTCAGTAAATCGTGAACAATCAGCTTCTGAATGACATAAAAACCTAAACAATATGAATAACATGGCAATTTCAGTAAAACAAGGATGATTTTGACGGCTAGTCGTCCAATCGTGTTTAAATAAACCTGGGCCGACCACAAACCTAATAATATGAATAACCCTTGTAATTTCAAGTGAAACAAGATGATTTTGACCGCTAGTCGTCCAATCGTGTTTCGTCAAGCTTCTAGACCGACAACAAACTTCAACAATATGAATACTTACCATTGGTAAAACTGAAGTGATTTTGGCAGCCTAGTCGTCCCAATGGTACAATCACGGCTTCTAGTCCGACAACAAACGTAAACAATATGAATAATAATACAATTACATTAAACAATATGATTTTGAGAGTCTAGTCGTCCAATTGTCGTCCAATCACGGCTTCTAGTCCGACAACAAGCAATAATGTGAATAACTGCAATTATAGTAAAACAGAATGATTTGACGGCTAGTCGTCCAATCGTGTTTCAATCACGGCTTCTAGACCGGCAACAAACCTAAACAACATGAATAACTTTGTAATTTCAGTAAAACAAGACGATTTTGACGGCTAGTCGTCCAATCGTGTTTCAATCCTGGCTTAGACCGGCAACAAAAACTAAAGCAATATGAATAACCTTGTAATTTCAGGTAAACAAGATGATTTGACAGCTAGTCGTCCAATCGTGTTTCAATCACGGCTACAGACGACAACAAACCTAAACAATATCAATAACCTTGTAATTTCAGTAAAACAAGATGATTTTGGCAGCTATTCGTCCAATGTGCGTTCAATCACAACTTCTAGACCGACAACTAAACCTAACCAATGAATAACCTTGTAATTTCAGTAAAACAAGATGATTTTGACGGCTAGTCGTCCAATCGTGTTCAATCACGCTTCTAGACCCGACAATGGCTTCTAAACAATATGAATAACCTTGTAATTTCATTCCGTAAATGTTTGACGGCTAGTCGTCAATCAACGTGTTTCAATCACGGCTTCTGGGCAAACAAACCTAACCATGCCGAATAACCTGCATTTCAGTAAAACAAGATGATTTTTGACGGCTAGTCGTCCCGTCGTGTTTCAATCACGGTTTCTAGACCGACAACAAACTACTTCAATATCAATAACCTTGCAATTACAGTAAAACAAGATGATTTTGAAAGCTAGACGTACAATTGTCTCTTGAAACCACGGCTTCTATTCCGACAACAAACGTAAACAATATGAATAACGATGCAATTACATTAAACAATATAATTTTGAGGGCTAGTCGTCCAATTGTCGTCCAATCACAAAACTACGTCCGAAAACAAACCTAAACAATATGAATAACCTTGTAATTTCAGTAAAACAAGATGAATTTTGACGGCTAGTCGTCCAATCGTGTTTCAATCACGGCTTCTAGACCGACAACAAACCTATTCAATATGAATAACCTTGTAATTTCAGTAAAAACAAGATGATTTTGACGGCTAGTCGTCCAATCGTGTTTTTCAATCACGGCTTTAATTGACACAAACCTAAACAATATGAATAACCTTGTAATTTCAGTAAAACAAGATGATTTTGAATGCTAGTCGTCCAATCATGTTTTCAATCACGGCTTCTGAACCAAACAACAAACCTAAACAATATGAATAACCTTGTAATTTCAGTAAAACAAGATGATTTGACGGCTTCGATCGTCAATCGTCGTGTTTCAATCGGCTTCTAGACTGCAATAGGCTAAACAATATGAATAACCTTGTAATTTCAGTAAAACAAGATGATTTTGACGGCTAGTCGTCCAATCGTGTTTCAATCACGGCTTCTAGACCGACAACAAACCTAAACAATATGAATAACCTTGTAATTTCAGTAAAACAAGATGATTTTGACGGCTAGTCGTCCAATCGTGTTTCAATCACGGCTTCTAGACCGACAACAAAGCCTAAACAATATGAATAACTTTGTAATTTCAGTAAACAAGATGATTTTGACGGCTAGTCGTCCAATCGTGTTTCAATCACGGCTTCGATGACAACAAACCTAAACAATATGAATAACCTTGTAATTCAGTAAAACAAGATGACTTTGACGGCTAGTCGTCCAATCGTGTTTCAATCACGGCTTCTAGACCGACAACAAACCTAAACAATCTGAGATAACCTTGTAATTTCAGTAAAACAAGATGATTTTGACGGCTAGTCGTCCAATCGTGTTCAATCACGGCTTCTAGACCGACAACAAACCTAAACAATATGAATAACCTTGTAATTTCAGTAAAACAAGATGATTTTGACGGCTAGTCGTCGTCGTGTTTCAATCACGGCTTCTAGACCGACAACAAACCTAAACAATATATGAATAACCTTGTAATTTCAGTAAAACAAGATGATTTTGACGGCTAGTCGTCCAATCGTGTTTCAATCACGGCTGAGCCGACAACAAACCTAAACTCATATGAATAACCTTGTAATTTCAGTAAAACAAGATGATTTTGACAGTAGTCGTCCAATCGTGTTTCAATCACGGCTTCTAGACCGACAACAAACCTAAACAATATGAATAACCTTGTAATTTCAGTAAAACAAGATGATTTTGACGGCTAGTCGTCCAATCGTGTTTCAATCACGGCTTCTAGACCGACAACAAACCTAAACAATATGAATAACCTTGTAATTTCAGTAAAACAAAGATGATTTTGACGGCTAGTCGTCCAATCGTGTTTTCAATCACGGCTTTCTAGACCGACAACAAACCTAAACAATATGAATATCCTTGTAATTTCAGTAAAACAAGATGATTATGACGGCTAGTCGTCCAATCGTGTTTCAATCACGGCTTCTAGACCGACAACAAACCTAAACAATATGAATAACCTTGTAATTTCAGTAAAACAAGATGATTTTGACGGCTAGTCGTCCAATCATTATTTTAAATCACGTCTTCTGAATAAAACAACAAACCTAAACAATATGAATAACCTTGTAATTTCAGTAAAACAAGATGATTTTGACGGCTAGTCGTCCAATCGTGTTTCAATCACGGCTTCTAGACCGACAACAAACCTAAAAACAATATGAATAACCTTGTAGTGGTAAAAACAAGATGATTTTGACGGCTAGTCGTCCAATCGTGTTTCAATCACGGCTTCTAGACCGACAACAAACCTAAACAATACGGAATAACCTTGTAATTTCAGTAAAACAAGATGATTTTGACGGCTAGTCGTCCAATCGTGTTTTCAATCACGGCTTCTAGACCGACAACAAACCTAAACAATATGAATAACCTTGTAATTTCAGTAAAACAAGATGATTTTGACGGCTAGTCGTCCAATCGTGTTTCAATCACGGCTTCTAGACCATTAGAAACCTAAACAATATGAATAGCCTTGTAATTTCAAGTAACCAAGATGATTTTGACGGCTAGTCGTCCAATCGTGTTTCAATCACGGCTTCTAGACCGACAACAAACCTAAACAATATGAATAACCTTGTAATTTCAGTAAAACGAGTTTTGACGGCTAGTCGTCCAATCGTGTTTCAATCACGGCTTCTAGGCCGACAACAAACCTAAACAATATGAATAACCTTGTAATTTCAGTAAAACAAGATGATTTTGACGGCTAGTCGTCCAATGGTGTTTCAATCGCTAGACCGACAACAAGCCTAAACAATATGAACCAACCTTGTAATTTCAGTAAAACAAGATGGAGTTGGCAAACTCGTCGTCCAATCGTGTTTTCAATCACGGCTTCTAGACCGACAACAAACCTAAACAATATGAATCAACATACTAATTTCAGTAAAACAAGATGATTTTGACGGCTAGTCGTCCAATCGTGTTTCATCACAACTACAGGCAAACAACAAACCTAAACAATATGAATATCCTTGTAATTTCAGTAAAACAAGATGATTATGACGGCTAGTCGTCCAATGTTTACAGTAAACTTCTAGACCGACAACAAACCTAAACAATATGAATAACCTTGTAATTTCAGTAAAACAAGATGATTTTGACAGCGGCTAGTCGTCCAAATCGTGTTTAAATCACGTCTTCTAGACCAAGACAACAAACCTAAACAATATGAATAACCTTTTGCAATTTCAGTAAAACAAGATGATTTTGACGGCTAGTCGTCCAATCGTGTTTCAATCACGGCTTCTAGACCGACAACAAACCTAAACAATATGAATAACCTTGTAATTTCAGTAAAACAAGATGATTTTGACAGCGGCTAGTCGTCCAATCGTGTTCAATCACGGCTTCTAGACCGACAACAAACCTAAACAATATGAATAACCTTGTAATTTCAGTAAAACAAGATTATTTTGACGGCTAGTCGTCCAATCGTGTTTTCAATCACGGCTTCTAGACCGACAACAAACCTAAACAATATGACAACCTTGTAATTTCAGTAAAACAAGATGATTTTGACGGCTAGTCGTCCAATCGTGTTTCAATCACGGCTTCTAGACCGACAACAAACCTAAACAATATGAATAACCTTGTAATTTCAGTAAAACAAGATGATTTTGACGGCTAGTCGTCCGATCGTGTTTCAATCACGTCTTCTAGACCGACAACAAACCTAAACAATATGAATAACCTTGTAATTTCAGTAAAACAGGATGATTTTGACGGCTAGTTGTCCGATCGTGTTTCAATCACGGCTTCTAGACCGACAACAAACCTAAACAATATGAATAACCTTGTAATTTAAGTAAAACAAGATGATTTTGACGGCTAGTCGTCAATCGTGTTTCAATCAAGGCTTCTAGACCGACAACAAATCTAAACAATATGAATAACCTTGTAATTTCAGTAAAACAAGATGATTTTGACGGCTAGTCGTCTAATCGTGTTTCAATCAAAGCTGGACCAAACCAACAAACCTAAACAATATGAATAGCCTTGTAATTTCAGTAAAACAAGATGATTTTGACGGCTAGTCGTGTCGTGTTTTCAATCACGGCTAGACCGTATAAACCCTAAACACTCTGAATAACCTTGTAATTTTCAGTAAAACAAGATGATTTTGACGGCTAGTCGTCCAATCGTGTTTCAATCGGCTCTAGACCGACAACAAACCCCTAAACAATATGAATAGCAGCATGAACAAGTAACAAAATTGATTTGGCTAGTCGTCCAATCGTGTTTCAATCACGGCTTCTAGACCGACAACAAACCTAAACAATATGAATAACCTTGTAATTTCAGTAAAACAAGATGATTTTGACGGCTAGTCGTCCAGTGACGTGTTTCAATCACGGCTTCTAGACCGACAACAAACCTAAACAATATGAATAACCTTGAATTTCAGTAAAACAAGATGATTTTGACGGCTAATTAATTCAATCGATATTTCAATCACGACTTCTAGACCGACAACAAACCTAAACAATATGAATAACCTTGTAATTTCAGTAAAACAAGATGATTTTGACGGCTAGTCGTCCGATCGTGTTTCAATCACGTCTTCTAGACCGACATAAAGCCTAAACAATATGAATAACCTTGTAATTTCAGTAAAACAGGATGATTTTGACGGCTAGTTGTCCGATCGTGTTTCAATCGGCTTCTAGATGACAACAAACCTAAACAATATGAATAACCTTGCAATTTTCAGTAAAACAAGATGATTTTGAATTTTCGTCGTCCAATCATTAACAATCAAAAACTAGACCAACAACAAACCTAAACAATATGAATACTTGTATTTCAATGCACATTCGTAGCGAGATGATTTTGACGGCTAGTCGTCCAATCGTGTTTCAATCACGGCTTCTAGACCGACAACAAACCTAAACAAAATGAATAACCTTGTAATTTCAGTAAAACAAGATGATTTTGACGGCTAGTCGTCCAATCGTAATTTTCAATCCAGCCTGAACCGACCAACAAACTTTTCAACAATATAGAATAACCTTGTAATTTCATTAAACAAAGATGATTTGACGGCTAGTCGTCAATCGTGTTTCAATCACGGCTTCTAGACCGACAACAAACCTAAACCAATGAATAACCTTGCCATTTCAGTAAAACAAGATGATTTTGACGGCTAGTCGTCCAATCGTGTTTTCAATCACGGCTTCTAGACCGACAACAAAACTAAACAATATGAATAACCTTGTAATTTCAGTAAAACAAGATGATTTTGACGGCTAGTCGTCCAATCGTGTTTCAATCACGGCTTCTAGACAACCAACAAACCTAAACAATATGAATAACCTTGTAATTTCAGTAAAACAAGATGATTTTGACGGCTAGTCGTCAATCGTGTTTCAATCACGGCTTCTAGACCAACGACAAACCTAAACAATATGAATAACCTTCGCATTTCAGTAAAACAAGATGATTTTGACGGCTAGTCGTCCAATCGTGTTTCAATCACGACTTCTGAGCCGACAACAAACCTAAACAATATGAATAGCCTTGTAGTACAGTAAAACAAGATGATTTTGACGGCTAGTCGTCCAATCGTGTTTCAATCACGGTTTCTAGACCGACAACAAACCTAAACAATATGAATAACCTTGCAATTACAGTAAAAACAAGATGATTTTGAATGCTAGACGTACAATTGTCGTGAAACCACGGCTTCTAGTCCGACAACAAACGTAAACAATATGAATAATATGCAATTACATTAAACAATATGATTTTGAGGTCTAGTCGTCCAATTGTCGTCCAATCACAGCTTCTAGTCCGACAACAAACCTAAACAATATGAATAACCTTGTAATTTCAGTAAAAAACAAGATGATTTTGACGGCTAGTCGTCCAATCGTGTTCCAATCGGCTTCTGAACCGACAACAAACTCGGCAATATGATAACCTTGTAATTTCAGTAAAAAAAACAAGATGATTTTGACGGCTAGTCGTCCAATCGTGTTTCAATGACGGCTTCTAGATGACAATAAACCTAAACAATATGAATAACCTTGTAATTTCAGTAAAACAAGATTATTTTGACATTAAATCGTCAATCGTGTTACAAATACGGCTTCCAAATGAAACAAGCAAACCTAAACAATAGGAATAACCTTGTAATTTCAGTAAAACAAGATGAATTTGACGGCTAGTCGTCCAATCGTGTTTCAATCACGGCTTCTAGACCGACAACAAAACTAAACAATATGAATAACCTTGTAATTTCAGTAAAACAAGATGATTTTGACGGCTAGTCGTCCAATCGTGTTTCAATCGCAGCTTCTAGACCGACAACAAACCTAATAATATCAATAATATTGTAATTTCAGTGAAACAAGATGATTTTGACCGCTAGTCGTCCAATCGTGTTTCAATCACGGCTTCTAGACCGACAACAAACCTAAACAATATGAATAACCTTGTAATTTCAAGTAAAACTGAATGAATTTTGACGGCTAGTCGTCCAATAGTGTTTCAATCACTTCTAGTCAAATAACAAACGTAAACAATATGAATAACCATGCAATTACATTAAACAATATGATTTTGAGGGTTAGTCGTCCAATTGTCGTCTAATCACGGCTTCTAGTCCGACAACAAACGTAAACAATATGAATAACCTTGCAATTATAGTAAAACAAGATGATTTTGACGGCTAGTCGTCCAATCGTGTTTCAATCACGGCTTCTAGACCGACAACAAACCTAAACAATATGAATAACTTTGTAATTTCAGTAAAACAAGACGATTTTGACGGCTAGTCGTCCAATCGACATTGTTCAAATCTGCAGCTTCGAATGAGCAACTCGTACAAACAATATGAATAACCTTGTAATTTCAAGTAAAACAAGATGATTTTGACGGCTAGTCGTCCAATCGTGTTTCAATCACGGCTTCTCGACCGACAACAAACCTAAACAATATCAATAACCTTGTAATTTCAGTAAACAAGATGATTTTGACGGCTAGTCGTCCAATCGTGATTCAATCACGGCTTCTGAATACGACAACCAACCTAAACAATATGAATAACCTTGTAGTTACAGTAAAACAAGATGATTTTGACGGCTAGTCGTCCAATCGTGTTTTCAATCACACGAGCACCTAGACAACAACAACCTAAACAACATGAACAACATACAATTTCAGTAAAACAAAATGATTTTGAAGCGGCAGCTGGTGTCCAATCAGTGTTTCAATCACAGCTTCTGAATGAAACAATAAACCTAAACAACAGATAACCTTGTAAATTTCAGTAAAACAAGATGATTTTGACGGCTAATTAATTAATCGTGTTTCAATCACGGTTTCTAGACCGACAACAAACCTAACAATATCAATAACCTTGCAATTACGATAAACAGGGAAGATGATTTTGAAAGCTAGAGCCTTTGTTAATGCTGCTTGAAACCGCAGCTTCATTATTAACAAACGCCAATAATATGAATAACGATGCAATTACATTATTAATGTAATTTGAGGGGCTGAAATCGTCCAATTATAGTGTAATCACAGCTTCAGTCAAGCTAAACCTAAACAATATGAATAACAACACATAAATTTGGTAAAACAAGATGATTTTGAAGCGGCTGATCGTCGTCGATGACATTCAATCTTGCAGCTTCTAGACCGACAACAAACCTAAACAATATGAATAACATGACAATTTCAGTAAAACAAGATGATTGCAATGACCAATCATTATCATCTGCTTCAAATGAACATGAACATCATTGTTTTCTAAATGTTTTATTAATTTCGTGTTAGCTAAGATAATTTTTAATTACTACTAAATAATAAATGTGACAGTATAAGCTTCCTGAGCCGACAACAAACCTAAACAATATGAATAGCACATCTTGATTTCAGTAAAACAAGATGATTTTGACGGCTAGTCGTCCAATGTTGTTTCAATCACGACTTCTAGACCTACAACAAACTAAACAATATGGAATAACCTTGTAATTTCAGTAAAACAAGATGATTTTGACGGCTGATCGTCAATCATGTTACAATCACGACTTCCAAATGAAGCAACCGGCTAATATGGGAATAACCTTGTAATTTCAGTAAAACAAGATGATTTTGACGGCTAGTCGTCCAATCGTGTTTCAATCACGACTATGAACCATTGTAAACCTAAAGCAATAACGAATAACCTTGTAATTTCAGTAGCTAAAGATGATTTAGCTGGTCGATAATCGTGTTTCAATCACAGCCAAATGACAACAAACCTAAACAATAATAATCGCCACTTGTAATTTCAGTAAAACAGATGACTTTGACGGCTGAATAATTAATCGTGTTTTTCAATCACAGCTTCTAGACCGACAACAAACCTAAACAATCTGAATAACCTTGTAATTTCAGTAAACAAGATGATTTGACGGCTGGAAAGTATTCCGTGTTTTAAATCATAGCTTCTAGAATGACAATAAACCTAAAACAATATGAATAACCTTGCATAATTTCAGTAAAACAAGATGATTTTGACGGCTAGTCGTCCAATCATTATTTCGTCACGACACCTGAATAGCTTGTAGACTTTAATAATGCTTGATGCTTGTATGCCATTTCAGTAAAACAAAATTGATTTTGACGTGGTGTTAATCGTGTTTAATCACGGCTTCTAGACCGACAACAAACCTAGAAGCAATATGAGTAACACTTGTAATTTCAGTAAACAAGATGATTTTGACGGCTAGTCATTAAATCGTGTTCAATCACAGCTTCAGTAAATAACAACCTAAATATGAATAACCTTGTAATTTCAGTAAAATATAAGATTGGTGCAGCGCTTTATTCGTCCAAAAATCGTGTTTAAATGCAACTTCTAATTGAAACGCTTGACCTAAACAATATGAATAACCTTGTAATTTCTTAAATGCAAACAAGATGATTTGACGACTTAGTGTTAATCGTGTTTTCAATCGCTTCAATTTGACGGCAAACCTAAACAATATGAAATAGCAATTTCAATGCGACAAAAGGTGATTTTGACAGCAATTAATTAATCAAACCATTTCATCTGCAACTGAATAAAACAACAAACTAAAATAATACGATATCACTGGTACAAGTAACTAAAGATGATTCATGACAACAATTAATAAATCGTGTATTTTCAATCACGACTTCAAATGAAATAACAAACCTAAACAATATGAATAACCTTGTAATTTCAGTAAAACAAGATGATTTTGAATGCTAGTCGTCCAATCGTGTTTCAAATACGGCTTCGATACAACAATAAACCTAATAATGATCCTTGTAATTTCAGTAAAACAAGATGATTTTGACGGCTAGTCGTCCGTGTGTTTCATCCGCAGCTTCTAGATGAGCAACAACTAAACAAAATGAATAACCTTGTAATTTCAAGTAAAACAAGATGATTTTGACGGCTAGTCAATCAGTAGTGTTTCAATCACGGCTTCTAGACCGACAACAAACCTAAACAATATGAATAACCTTGTAATTTCAGTAAAACAAGATGATTTTGACGGCTAGTCGTCAATCGTGTTTCAATCACGGCTTCTAAGGCCGTAAACAACCTAAACAATATGAATAACCTTGTAATTTCAGTAAAACAGAATGATTTCTACGACTGACTAGTCGTCCAATCGTGTTTCAATCACGGCTTCTAGACCAATAACAAACCTAAACAATATGAATAACCTTGTAATTTCAGTAAAACAAGATGATTTTGACGGCTAGTCGTCCAATCGTGTTTCAATCACAGCTTCTAGACCGACAACAAGCCTAAACAATATGAATAACCTTGTAATTTCAGTAAAACAAGATGATTTTGACGGCTAGTCGTCCAATCGTGTTTCAATCACTGACTTCTAGACCGACAACAAACCTAAACAATATGAATATCGCTTGTATTCAGTAAAACAAGATGATTATGACGGCTAGTCGTCCAATCGTGTTTTAATCCGCAGCTTCCTGAATAACCAGCAAACCTAAACAATATGAATAACCTTGTAATTTCAGTAAAACAAGATGATTTTGAATGCTAGTCGTCCAATCGTGTTTCAATCACAGCTTCTAGACCAATAACAAACCTAAACAATATGAATAACCTTGTAATTTCAGTAAAACAAGATGATTTTGACGGCTAGTCGTCCAGTAGTGTTTCAATCACAACCCTAGACCGGTAATAGCTAAACAAAATGAATAACCTTGTAATTTCAGTAAAAACCAAGATGATTTTGACGGCTAGTCGTCCAGTAATATTATTTCTTAAATCACGGCTTCTAGACAAATAACAAACCTAAACAATATGAATAACCGCTATAATTTCCCATTAAAACAAGATGATTTTGACGGCTAGTCGTCCAATCGTGTTTCAAATGCGGCTTCTAGACCGACAACAAACCTAAACAATATGAATAACCTTGTAATTTCATTAAAACAAGATGATTTTGACGGCTAGTCGTGGTGTCTTCCAATCACGCTTCTAGACCGACAACAAAACTAAACAATATGAATAACCTTGTAATTTCAGTAAAACAAGATGATTTTGACGGCTAGTCGTCCAATCGTGTTTCAATCTAAAGCTTTCTAGACCGACAATAAACCTAATAACTGAATAACCTTGTAATTTCAGTAAAACAAGATGATTTTGACGGCTAATGTTAATCGTGTTTCAATCACGGCTTCTAGACCGACATAAACCTAAACAATATGAATAACCTTGTAATTTCAGTAAACAAGATGATTTTGAATGCTAGTCGTCCAATCGTGTTTCAATCACGGCTTCTAAGTGTTTTTTGCATAACAAACCTCGTGTCTGAATAACCTTGTAATTTCAGTAAAACAGAATGATTTTGACGGCTAGTCGTCCAATCGTGTTTCAATCACGGCTTCTAGACCGACAACAAACCTAAACAATATGAATAACCTTGTAATTTCAGTAAAACAAGATGTTTGACGACTGATAAATACAATCGTGTTTCAATCACGGCTTCTAGACCGACAACAAACCTAAACAATATGAATAACCTTATAATTTCAGTAAAACAAGATGATTTGGCGGCTAGTCGATCATCGTCTTCAATCACGGCTTCTAGACCGACAACAAAACTAAACAATATGAATAACCTTGTAATTTCAGTAAAACGAGGATGTAGTTGACGGCTAGTCGTCAATCGTGTTTCAATCACGGCTTCTAGACCGACAACAAACCTAAACAATATGAATAACCTTGTAATTTCAGTAAAACAAGATGATTTTGACGGCTAGTCGTCCAATCGTGTTTCAATCACGGCTTCTAGACCGACAACAAACCTACAAACAACCTGGATAACCTTGTAATTTCAGTAAAACAAGATGATTTTGACGGCTAGTCGTCCAATCATCTTCAATCACGGCTTCTAGACCGACAACAAACCTAAACAATATGAATAACCTTGTAATTTCAGTAAAACAAGATGATTTTGACGGCTAGTCGTGCAATCGTGTTTCAATCACGGTTTCTAGACCGACAACAAACCTAAACAATATGAATAACCTTGCAATTACAGTAAAACAAGATGATTTTGAATGCTAGACGTACAATTGTCGTGAAACCACGGCTTCTAGTCCGACAACAAACGTAAACAATATGAATAACCATGCAATTACATTAAACAATATGATTTTGAGGTCTAGTCGTCCAATTGTCGTCCAATCACAGCTTCTAGTCCGACAACAAATACAAACAATATGAATAACCTTGTAATTTCAGTAAAACAAGATGATTTTGACGGCTAGTCGTCCAATCGTGTTCCAATCACGACTCTAGACCGACAACAAACCTAAACAATATGAATAACCTTGTAATTTCAGTAAAACAAGATGAAAGTTTTGACGGCTAGTCGTCCAATCGTGTTTCAATGACGGCTAGACCGACAACAAACCTAAACAATATGAATAACCTTGTAATTTCAGTAAAACAAGATTATTTTGACGGCTAGTCGTCCAATCGTGTTTCAATCACGGCTTCTAGACCGACAACAAACCTAAACAATAGGAATAACCTTGTAAATTTCAGTAAAACAAGATGAATTCAGCGGCTAGTCGTCCAATCGTGTTTCAATCACGGCTTCTGGGCAAACAACAAAACTAAACAATATGAATAACCTTGTAATTTCAGTAAAACAAGATGATTTTGACGGCTAGTCGTCCAATCGTGTTTCAATCACAGCTTCTAGACCGACAACAAACCTAAACAATATGAATAACCTTGTAATTTCAGTGAAACAAGATGATTTTGACCGCTAGTCGTCAATCGTGTTTCAATCACGGCGCCCTAGACCGACAACAAACCTAAACAATATGAATAACCTTTGTAATTTCAGTAAAACTAGATGGTTTTGACGGCTAGTCGTCCAATAGTGTTTCAATCACGGCTTCTAGTCCGACAACAAACGTAAACAATATGAATAACCATGCAATTACATTAAACAATATGATTTTGAGGTCTAGTCGTCCAATTGTCGTCCAATCACGGCTTCTAGTCCGACAACAAACGTAAACAATATGAATAACCTTGCAATTATAGTAAAACAAGATGATTTTGACGGCTAGTCGTCCAATCGTGTTTCAATCACAGCTTCTAGACCATAATAGCAAACCTAAACAATATGAATAACTTTGTAATTTCAGTAAAACAAGACGATTTTGACGGCTAGTCGTCCAATCGTGTTTCAATCACAGCTTCTAGACCGACAACAAACCTAAACAATATGAATAACCTTGTAATTTCAGTAAAACAAGATGATTTTGACGGCTAGTCGTCCAATCGTGTTTCAATCACTGCAGCTTCTCGACCGACAACAAACCCAATAATATCAATAACCTTGTAATTTCAGTAAAACAAGATGATTTTGACGGCTAGTCGTCCAATCGTGATTCAATCACGGCTTCTAGACCGACAACCAACCTAAACAATATGAATAACCTTGTAATTTCAGTAAAACAAGATGATTTTGACGGCTAGTCGTCCAATCGTGTTTCAATCAAGCTTCTAGACCGACAACAAACCTAAACAATATGAATAACCTTGTAATTTCAGTAAAACAAAATGATTTTGACAGCTGAAGTCGTCCAATCGTGTTTCAATCACGGCTTCTAGACCGACCAAAAAACCTAAACAATATGAATAACCTTGTAATTTCAGTAAAACAAGATGATTTTGACGGCTAGTCGTCCAATCGTGTTTCAATCACGGTTTCTAGACCGACAACAAACCTAAACAATATCAATAACCTTGCAATTACAGTAAAACAAGATGATTTTGAAAGCTAGACGTACAATTGTCTTGAAACCGGCTTCTATTCCGACAACAAACGTAAACAATATGAATAACGATGCAATTACATTAAACAATATATTAATTTTGAGGGCTAGTCGTCCAATTGTCGTCCAATCACAGCTTCTAGTCAAAAACAAAACCTAAACAATGAATAACCTTGTAATTTCAGTAAAACAAGATGATTTTGACGGCTAGTCGTCAATCGTGTTTCAATCACGGCTTCTAGACCGACAACAAACCTAAACAATATGAATAACCTTGTAATTTCAGTAAAACAAGATGATTTTGACGGCTAGTCGTCCAATCGTGTTTCAATCACGGCTTCTAGACCGACACAAACCTAAACAATATGAATAACCTTGTAATTTCAGTAAAACAAAGATGATTTTGAATGCTAGTCGTCCAATCGTGTTTTGCAATCACGGCCTTCCTAGACCGACAACAAACCTAAACAATATGAATAACCTTGTAATTTCAGTAAAACAGAGATGATTTTGACGGCTAGTCGTCCAATCGTGTTTCAATCACGGCTTCTAGACCTGCAACAAACCTAAACAATATGGATAACATGCTGATACAGTAAAACAAGATGATTTTGACGGCTAGTCGTCCAATCGTGTTTCAATCACGGCTTCTAGACCGACAGCAAACCTAAACAATATGAATAACCTTGTAATTTCAGTAAAACAAGATGATTTTGACGGCTAGTCGTCCAATCGTGTTTCAATCGCTTCTAGACCGACCAACAAACCTAAACAATATGAATAACCTTGTAATTTCAGTAAAACAAGATGATTTTGACGGCTAGTCATCCGTCGTGTTTCAATCGGCTTCTAGACCGACAACAAACCTAAACAATATGAATAACCTTGTAATTTCAGTAAAACAAGATGACTTTGACGGCTAGTCGTCCAATCGTGTTTCAATCACGCAGCTTCTAGACCGACAACAAAACCTAAACAATCTGAATAACCTTGTAATTTCAGTAAAACAAGATGATTTTGACGGCTAGTCGTCAATCGTGTTTCAATCACGGCTTCTAGACCGACAACAAACCTAAACAATATGAATAACCTTGTAATTTCAGTAAAACAAGATGATTTTTGACGGCTAGTCGTCCAATCGTGTTTCAATCACGGCTTCTAGGCCGACAACAAACCTAAACAATATGAATAACCTTGTAATTTCAGTAAAACAAGATGATTTTGACGGCTAGTCGTCAATCGTGTTTCAATCACGGCTTCTAGACCGACAACAAACCTAAACAATATGAATAACCTTGTAATTTCAGTAAAACAAGATGATTTTGACGGCTAGTCGTCCAATCGTGTTTCAATCGCGGCTTCTAGACCGACAACAAACCTAAACAATATGAATAACCTTGTAATTTCAGTAAAAAAGTAAGATGATTTTGACGATAGTCGATCAATCGTGTTTCAATCACGGCTTCTAGACCGACAACAAACCTAAACAATATGAATATCCTTGTAATTTCAGTAAAACAAGATGATTATGACGGCTAGTCGTCCAATCGTGTTTCAATCACGGCTTCTAGACCGACAACAAACCTAAACAATATGAATAACCTTGTAATTTCAGTAAAACAAGATGATTTTGACGGCTAGTCGTCCAGTGATGTTCAAATCACGTCTTCTAGACCGACAACAAACCTAAACAATATGAATAACCTTGTAATTTCGGTAAAACAAGATGATTTTGACGGCTAGTCGTCCAATCGCAATCACGGCTTCTAGACCGACAACAAACCTAAACAATGTGAATAACCTTGTAATTTCAGTAAAACAAGATGATTTTGACGGCTAGTCGTCCAATCGTGTTTTCAATCACGGCTTCTAGACCGACAACAAACCTAAACAATATGAATAACCTTGTAATTTCAGTAAAACAAGATGATTTTGACGGCTAGTCGTCAATCGTGTTTCAATCACGGCTTCTAGACCGGCAACAAACCTAAACAATATGAATAGCCTTGTAATTTCAGTAAAACAAGATGATTTTGACAGCTGATACGTCCAATCGTCTCAATCACGGCTTCTAGACCGACAACAAACCTAAACAAAATATGACTAACCTTGTAATTTCAGTAAAACAAGATGATTTTGACGGCTAGTCGTCCAATCGTGTTTCAATCACGGCTTCTGAGCCGACAACAAACCTAAACAATATGAATAACCTTGCGCAATTTCGGTAAACAGATGATTTTGACGGCTAGTCGTCCAATCGTGTTTCAATCACAACTTCTAGACCGACAACAAACCTAAACAATATGAATAACCTTGTAATTTCCAGTAAAACAAGATGATTTTGACGGCTAGTCGTCCAATCGTGTTTCAATCACGGCTTCTAGACCGACAGCAAACCTAAACAATATGAATAACCTTGTAATTTCAGTAAAACAAGATGATTTTGACGGCTAGTCGTCCAATCGTGTTTCAATCACGGCTTCTAGACCGACAACAAACCTAAACAATATGAATATCCTTGTAATTTCAGTAAAACAAGATGATTATGACGGCTAGTCGTCCAATCGTGTTTCAATCACGGCTTCTAAGACCGACAACAAACCTAAACAATATGAATAACCTTGTAATTTCAGTAAAACAAGATGATTTTGACGGCTAGTCGTCCAATCGTGTTTAAATCACGTCTTCTAGACCGACAACAAACCTAAACAATATGAATAACCTTGTAATTTCAGTAAAACAAGATGATTTTGACGGCTAGTCCAATCGTGTTTCAATCACGGCTTCTAGACCGACAACAAACCTAAACAATATGAATAACCTTAATTTCAGTAAAACAAGATGATTTTGACGGCTAGTCGTCCAATCGTGTTTCAATCACGGCTTCTAGACCGACAACAAACCTAAACAGCTTATATGAATAACCTTGTAATTTCAGTAAAACAAGATTATTTTGACGGCTAGTCGTCCAATCGTGTTTCAATCACTGCTTCTAGACCGACAACAAACCTAAATGACATGAATAACCTTGTAATTTCAGTAAAACAAGATGATTTTGACGGCTAGTCGTCCAATCGTGTTTCAATCACGGCTTCTAGACCGACAACAAACCTAAACAATATGAATAACCTTGCAATTTCAGTAAAACAAGATGATTTTGACGGCTAGTCGTCCGATCGTGTTTTTCAATCACGTCTTCTAGACCGACAGCAAACCTAAACAATATGAATAACCTTGTAATTTCAGTAAAACAGGATGATTTGGCGGCTAGTTGTCCGATCGTGTTTCAATCACGGCTTCTAGACCGACAACAAACCTAAACAATATGAATAACCTTGGCAATTTTAAGTAAAACAAAGATGATTTTGACGGCTAGTGATAATCGTGTTTCAATCAAGGCTTCTAGACCGACAACAAATCTAAACAATATGAATAACCTTGTAATTTCGGTAAAACAAGATGATTTTGACGGCTAGTCGTCCAATCGTGTTTCAATCACGGCTTCTAGACAAACAACAAACCTAAACAATATGAATAACCTTGTAATTTCAGTAAAACAAGATGATTTTGACGGCTAGTCGTCCAATCGTGTTTCAATCACGGCTTCTAGACCGACAACAAACCTAAACACTCTGAATAACCTTGTAATTTCAGTAAAACAAGATGATTTTGACGGCTAGTCGTCCAATCGTGTTCCAATCACGGCTCCTAGACCGACAACAAACCTAAACAATATGAATAACCTTGTAATTTCAGTAAAACAAGATGATTTTGACGGCTAGTCGTCCAATCGTGTTTCAATCACGGCTTCTAGACCGACAACAAACCTAAACAATATGAATAACCTTGTAATTTCAGTAAAACAAGATGATGTTGACGGCTAGTCGTCCAATCGTGTTTCAATCACGGCTTCTCGACCGACAACAAGCCTAATAATATGAACTAACCTTGTAATTTCAGTAAAACAAGATGATTTTGACGGCTAGTCGTCCAATCGTGTTTCAATCACAGCTTCTCAAACCGACAACAAAACTAAACAATATGAATAACCTTGTAATTTTCAGTAAAACAGATGATGTTGACGGCTAGTCGTCCAATCGTGTTTCAATCACGGCTTCTCATGCGACAACAAACCTGAACAATGAATAACCTTGTAATTTCAGTAAAACAAGATGATGTTGGCGGCTAGTCGTCCAATCGTGTTTCAATCACGGCTTCTCGACCGACAACAAAACTAAACAATATGAATAACCTTGTAATTTCAGTAAAACAAGATGATTTTGACGGCTAGTCGTCCAATCGTGTTTCAATCACGGCTTCTAGACCGACAACAAACCTAAACAATATGAATAACCTTGTAATTTCAGTAAAACAAGATGATGTTGACGGCTAGTCGTCCAATCGTGTTTCAATCACGGCTTCTCGACCGACAACAAACCTAAACAATATGAATAACCTTGTAATTTCAGTAAAACAAGATGATTTGAGGGCTAGTCGTCAATCGTGTTTCAATCTGACTTCTAGAATAGAACAACAAACCTAAACAATATGAA
>JBBBDQ010016703.1:0-10178 GCA_037127315.1 Ascarosepion bandense | reverse complement strand
CAGCAAGATTTTAAAGAAATATAAAAGTTTATTATTTGAAGGAAATATTTAACAAACAACTGCAACATTTTAAAGAAATATAAAATTTATTATTTGAAGGAACATTTAACAACAACAGCAAGATTTTAAAGAAATATAAAAGTTTATTATTTGAAGGAACATTTAACAGCAACAGCAACATTTTAAAGAAATATAAAAGTTTATTATTTGAAGGAACATTTAACAACAACTGCAACATTTTAAAGAAATATAAAAGTTTATTATTTGAAGGAACATTTAACAACAACAGCAACATTTTAAAGAAATATAAAAGTTTATTATTTGAAGGAACATTTAACAACAACAGCAACATTTTAAAGAAATATAAAGTTTATTATTTGAAGGAACATTTAACAACAACATGTGACGAAAAGAAATATAAAAGTTTATTATTTGAAGGAACATTTAACAGGAACAGCAACATTTTAAAGAAATATAAAAGTTTATTATTTGAAGGAACATTTAACAACAACAGCAACATTTTAAAGAAATATAAAAGTTTATTATTTGAAGGAACATTTAACAACAACTGCAACATTTTTAAATAAATATAAAAGTTTATTATTTGAAGGAACATTTAACAACAACAGCAACATTTTAAAGAAATATAAAAGTTTATTATTTGAAGGAACATTTAACAACAACAGCAAGATTTTAAAGAAATATAAAAGTTTATTATTTGAAGGAACATTTAACAACAACAGCAACATTTTAAAGAAATAAAAGTTTATTATTTGAAGGAACATTTAACAACAACAGCAAGATTTAAAAGAAATATAAAAGTTTATTATTTGAAGGAACATTTAACAACAACAGCAACATTTTAAAGAAATATAAAAGTTTATTATTTGGGCTAATATTTAAACAACAACAGCAACATTTTAAAGAAATATAAAAGTTTATTATTTGAAGGAACATTTAACAACAACTGCAACATTTTAAAGAAATATAAAAAAGTTTATTATTTGAAGGAACATTTAACAACAACTGCAACATTTTAAATAAATATAAAAGTTTATTATTTGAAGGAACATTTAACAACAACTGCAACATTTGAAAGAAATATAAAAGTTTATTATTTGAAGGAACATTTAACAACAACAGCAACATTTTAAAGAACATAAAAGTTTATTATTTGAAGGAACATTTAACAACAACTGCAACATTTTAAATAAATATAAAAGTTTATTATTTGAAGGAACATTTAACAACAACAGCAACATTTTAAATAAATATAAAGTTTATTATTTGAAGGAACATTTAATAACAACTGCAACATTTTAAAGAAATATAAAAATTTATTATTTGAAGGAACATTTAATAAATAAATAGCAACATTTTAAAGAAATATAAAAGTTTATTATTTGAAGGAACATTTAAATAAATAGCAACATTTTAAAGAAATATAAAAGTTTATTATTTGAAGGAACATTTAACAACAACAGCAACATTTTAAAGAAATATAAAAGTTTATTATTTGAAGGAACATTTAACAACAACAGCAACATTTTAAAGAAATATAAAAATTTATTATTTGAAGGAACATTTAACAACAACTGCAACATTTTAAAGAAATATAAAAGTTTATTATTTGAAGGAACATTTAACAACAACTGCAATATTTTAAAGAAATATAAAAATTTATTATTTGAAGGAACATTTAGCTATCAACAACAGCAACATTTTAAAGAAATATAAAAGTTTATTATTTGAAGGAACATTTAACAACAACAGCAACATTTTAAAGAAATATAAAAGTTATTATGTATAATACTGAAACATCAATCACAGAAACATTTTAAAGTTAAAAATATAAAAATTATATTTAAAGAAACATTTAACAACAAATATAAGATTTTAAAGAAATATAAAAAAGTTTATTATTTTAAGGAAATATTTAACAACAACAGCAACATTTTAAAGAAATATAAAAGTTTATTATTTGAAGGAACATTTAAATGAACAAATAGCAACATTTTAAAGAAATATAAAAGTTTATTATTTCTAAAGGAACATTTAACAACAACTGCAACATTTTAAAGAAATATAAAAATTTATTATTTGAAGGAACATTTAACAACAACAGCAAGATTTTAAAGAAATATAAAAGTTTATTATTTAATGAACATTGAACAACAACAGCAACATTTTAAAGAAATATAAAAGTTTATTATTTGAAGGAACATTAATTAAACAACAGCAAGATTTTAAAGAAATATAAAAGTTTATTATTTGAAGGAACATTTAACAACAACAGCAACATTTTAAAGAAATATAAAAAAGTTTATTATTTGAAGGAACATTTAATAACAACAGCAATATTTTTAAAGAAATATAAAAGTTTATTATTTGAAGGAACATTTAACAATAACTGTAACATTTTTAAATAAATATAAAAGTTTATTATTTGAAGGAACATTTAACAACAATAGCAACATTTTAAAGAAATATAAAAAAAAGTTTATTATTTGAAGGAACATTTAACAACAACTGCAACATTTTAAAGAAATATAAAAGTTTATTATTTAAGGAACATTTAACAACAACAGCAACATTTTAAAGAAATATAAAAAAGTTTATTATTTGAAGGAACATTTAACAACAACAGCAACATTTTAAAAGAAATATAAAAGTTTATTATTTCAGTTGAACATTTAACAACAACAGCAACATTTTAAAGAAATATAAAAGTTTATTATTTGAAGGAACATTTAACAGAACAGCAACATTTAAAGAAATATAAAAGTTTATTATTTGAAGAACATTTAACAACAACAGCAACATTTTAAAGAAACATAAAAGTTTATTATTTGAAGGAACATTTTAACAACAACTGCAACATTTTAAACAAATAAATATAAAAGTTTATTATTTGAAGGAAATGATTTAACAACAACAGCAACATTTTAAAGAAATATAAAAGTTTATTATTTGAAGGGAATATTTAACAACAACAGTAAGATTTTAAAGAAATATAAAAGTTTATTATTTGAAGGAACATTTAATAACAACAGCAACATTTTAAAGAAATATAAAAGTTTATTAATGAAGGAATATTTACAATGTCAACAGCAAGATTTTAAAGAAATATAAAAGTTTATTATTTGAAGGAACATTTAACAACAACAGCAAATACATTCTTCTTAAAGAAATATAAAAGTTTATTATTTTATGAAACATTGCTTTAACAATGAACAGCAACATTTTAAAGAAATATAAAAGTTTATTAGTTTTAATGGAATATTTAACAACAACTGCAACATTTTAAAGAAATATAAAAGTTTATTATTTGAAGGAACATTTAACAACAACTGCAACATTTGGAAAGAAATATAAAAGTTTATTATTTGAAGGAATATTTAACAGCAACAGCAAATATTTTAAAGAAATATAAAAAAGTTTATATTATTTGAAGGAAATACTTTAACAACAACTGCAACATTTTTTAAAGAAAATATAAAAGTTTATTATTTGAAGGAACATTTAACAACAACAGCAACATTTTAATAAATATAAAAAAGTTTATTATTTGAAGGAACATTTAACAACAACTGCAACATTTTAAAGAAATATAAAAATTTATTATTTGAAGGAACATTTAACAACAACAGCAACATTTTTAAAGAAATATAAAAAAAGTTTATTATTTCTGAAGGAACATTTAACAACAACAGCAACATTTTAAAGAAATATAAAAGTTTATTATTTTTAAAGAAATATTTAACAACAACATAACATTTCCAAAGAAATATAAAAGTTTATTATTTGAAGGAAATATTTTACAACAACTGCAATTATCATTTTAAAACATAGTGAAATATAAAAGTTTATTATTTGAAGGAACATTTGAACAACAACAGCAACATTTTAAAGAAATATAAAAGTTTATTATTTGAAGGAACATTTAATGAACAAATACAACATTTTAAAGAAATATATGTTTATTATTTGAAGAACATTTAACAACAACTGCAACATTTTAAAGAAAATATAAAATTTATTAGCTGAAGGAACATTTAACAATAAATACAACATTTTAAAGAAATATAAAAAAGCATATTTCATGGAACATTTAACAACAACAGCAACATTTTAAAGAAATATAAAAGCCATTATTTGAAGGAACATTTAACAACAACTGCAACATTTTAAAATAAATATAAAAAATATTATTTGAAGGAACATTTAACAACAACAGTAACATTTTAAAGAAATATAAAAGTTTATTATTTGAAGGAACATTTAACAACAACTGCAACATTTTAAAGAAATATAAAAATTTATTATTTGAAGGAACATTTAACAACAACAGCAACATTTAAAGCAAAGAAATATAAAAGTTTATTATTTGAAGGAACATTTAACAACAACAGCAACATTTTAAAGAAATAGGAAGTTTATTATGTGAAGGATTATCATCATCAACAACTGCAACATTTTAAATAAATATAAAAGTTTATTATTTGAAGGAACATTTAACAACAACTGCAACATTTTAAAGAAATATAAAAAATTTATTATTTGAAGTAAGATGAATAAATAAAAGTAAATATTTTAAAGAAATATAAAAGTTTATTATTTGAAGAACATTTATCAACAACAGCAACATTTTAAAGAAATATAAAAGTTTATTATTTGAAGGAACATTTACCAACAACAGCAACATTTTAAAGAAATATAAAATTTATTATTTGAAGGAACATTTAACAACAACTGCAGTAACATTTTAAAGAAATATAAAAGTTTATTATTTGAAGGAACATTTAACAACAACTGCAACATTTTAAAGAAATATAAAAATTTATTATTTGAAGGAACATTTAACAACAACAGCAAGATTTTAAAGAAATATAAAAGCTTATTATTTGAAGGAACATTTAACAACAAATACAACATTTTAAAGAAATATAAAAGTTTATTATTTGAAGGAACATTTAACAATGTATAACAGTAACATTTTAAAGAAATATGCAAAAGTTTATTATTTGAAGGAACATTTAACAACAACTGCAACATTTTTAAAGAAATATAAAAATTTATTATTTGAAGGAACATTTAACAACAATAAGGCAAGATTTTAAAGCATAGTAAAATATAAAAGTTTATTATTTGAAGGAACATTTAACAACAACAGCAACATTTTAAAGAAATATAAAAGCACATATTTGAAGGAACATTTAACAACAACAGCAAGATTTTAAAGAAATATAAAAGTTTATTATTTGAAGGAACATTTAACAACAACAGCAACATTTTAAAGAAATATAAAAGTTTATTATTTGAACATTTAACAACAACAGCAACATTTTAAAGAAATATAAAAGTTTATTATTTGAAGGAACATTTAACAACAACTGCAACATTTTAAATAAATATAAAAGTTTATTATTTGAAGAACATTTAACAACAACAGCAACATTTTAAAGAAATATAAAAGTTTATTATTTGAAGGAACATTTAACAACAACTGCAACATTTTAAAGAAATATAAAAGTTTATTATTTGAAGGAACATTTAACAACAACAGCAACATTTTAAAGAAATATAAAAAAGTTATTATTTGAAGGAACATTTAACAACAACAGCAACATTTTAAAGAAATATAAAAATTTATTATTTGAAGGAACATTTAACAACAACTGCAACATTTTAAAGAAATATAAAAAAGTTTATTATTTGAAGGAACATTTAACAACAACAGCAACATTTTAAAGAAATATAAAAGTTTATTATTTGAAGGAACATTTAACAACAAACAGCAACATTTTAAAGAAATATAAAAGTTTATTATTTGAAGGAACATTTAACAACAACAGCAACATTTTAAAGAAATATAAAAAAGTTTATTATTTGAAGGAACATTTAACAACAACTGCAACATTTTAAATAAATATAAAAGTTTATTATTTGAAGGAACATTTAACAACAACAGCAACATTTTTAAAGAAATATAAAAGTTTATTATTTGAAGGAACATTTAACAACAACTGCAACATTTTAAAGAAATATATAAAAGTTTATTATTTGAAGGAACATTTAACAACAACAGCAATATTTTAAAAGAAATATAAAAGTTTATTATTTGAAGGAACATTTAACAACAACAGCAACATTTAAAGAAATATAAAAGTTTATTATTTGAAGGAACATTTAATAACAACTGCAACATTTTAAAGAAATATAAAAATTTATTATTTGAAGGAACATTTAATGCTACAACTTGCAACATTTTAAAGAAATATAAAAGTTTATTATTTGAAGGAACATTTAACAACAACAACAGCAAATATAACATTTTAAAGAAATATAAAAGTTTATTATTTGAAGGAACATTTAACAACAACTTAGTAACATTTTAAATAAATATAAAAGTTTATTATTTGAAGGAACATTTAACAACAGCAACATTTTAAATAAATATAAAAAAGTTTATTATTTGAAGGAACATTTAACAACAACTGCAACATTTTTTAAAGAAATAAGTAAAAATTTATTATTTGAAGAACATTTAACAACAACAGCAACATTTTAAAGAAATATAAAAGTTTATTATTTGAAGGAACATTTAATAACAATGAGCAACATTTTAAAGAAATATAAAAGTTTATTATTTGAAGGAACAACATTTAACAACAATAAGTAACATTTTAAAGAAAAATATAAAAGTTTATTATTTGAAGGAACATTTAACAACAACAGCAACATTTTAAAGAAATATAAAAATTTATTATTTGAAGGAACATTTAACAACAACTGCAACATTTTAAAGAAATATAAAAGTTTATTATTTGAAGGAACATTTAACAACAACTGCAAAAACATTTTAAAGAAATATAAAATTTATTATTTGAAGGAACATTTAACAACAACAGCAACATTTTAAAGAAATATAAAAGTTTATTATTTGAAGGAACATTTAACAACAACAGCAACATTTTAAAGAAATATAAAAGTTTATTATGTAAGGAAAACATTTAACAACAACTGCAACATTTTAAATAAAGTCAACATAAAAGTTTATTATTTGAAGGAACATTTAACAACAACTGCAACATTTTAAAGAAATATAAAAGTTTATTATTTGAAGGAACATTTAACAACAACTTGCAACATTTTAAAGAAATATAAAAATTTATTATTTGAAGGAACATTTAACAACAACAGCAACATTTTAAAGAAATATAAAAGTTTATTATTTGAAGGAACATTTAACAACAACAGCAACATTTTAAAGAAAGTTGTAAAAGTTTATTATTTGAAGGAACATTTAACAACAACAGCAACATTTTAAAGAAATATAAAAGTTTATTATTTGAAGGAACATTTAACAACAACAGCAACATTTTAAAGAAATATAAAAGTTTATTATTTGAAGGATCATTTAACAACAACTGCAACATTTTAAATAAATATAAAAGTTTATTATTTGAAGGAACATTTAACAACAACGGCAATGATTTTAAATAAATATAAAAGTTTACTATTTGAAGGAACATTTAACAACAACTGCAACATTTTAAAGAAATATAAAAATTTATTATTTGAAGGAACATTTAACAACAACAGCAACATTTTAAAGAAATATAAAAGTTTATTATTTGAAGGAACATTTAACAACAACAGCAACATTTTAAAGCAGTGAAATATAAAAGTTTATTATTTAAAGGAACATTTAACAACAACAGCAACATTTTAAAGAAATATAAAAATTTATTATTTGAAGGAACATTTTAACAACAACTGCAACATTTTAAAGAAATATAAAAATTTATTATTTGAAGGAACATTTAACAACAACAGCAACATTTTAAAGAAATATAAAAGTTTATTATTTGAAGGAACATTTAACAACAACAGCAACATTTTAAAGAAATATAAAAGTTTATTATTTGAAGGAACATTTAACAACAACAGTAACATTTTAAAGAAATATAAAAGTTTATTATTTGAAGGAACATTTAACAACAACAGCAACATTTTAAAGAAATATAAAAGTTTATTATTTGAAGGAACATTTAACAACAACTGTAACATTTTAAATAAATATAAAAGTTTATTATTTGAAGGAACATTTAACAACAACAGCAGCAACATTTTAAAGAAATATAAAAAAGTTTATTATTTGAAGGAACATTTAATGTATCAACAGCAATATTTAAAGAAATATAAAAGTTTATTATTTGAAGGAACATTTAACAACAACAGCAACATTTTAAAGAAATATAAAAAATTTATTATTTGAAGGAACATTTAACAACAACTGCAACATTTTAAAGAAATATAAAAATTTATTATTTGAAGGAACATTTAACAACAACAGCAACATTTCAAAGAAATAGTGTAAAAGTTTATTATTTGAAAGCATTTCATTTAACAACAAATAGCAACATTTTAAAGAAATATAAAAGTTTATTATTTGAAGGAACATTTAACAACAACAGCAACATTTTAAAGAAATATAAAAGTTTATTATTTGAAGGAACATTTAACAACAACAGCAACATTTTAAAGAAATATAAAAAAGTTTATTATTTGAAGGAACATTTAACAACAACTGCAACATTTTAAATAAATATAAAAGTTTATTATTTGAAGGAACATTTAACAACAACAGCAACATTTTAACAAATATAAAAGTTTATTATATTTTCCACAACATTTAACAACAACTGTAACATTTTAAAGAAATATAAAAATTTATTATTTGAAGGAACATTTAACAACAACAGCAACATTTTAAAGAAATATAAAAGTTTATTATTTGAAGGAACATTTAACAACAACAGCAACATTTTAAAGAAATATAAAAGTTTATTATTTGAAGGAACATTTAACAACAACAGCAACATTTTAAAGAAATATAAAAATTTATTATTTGAAGGAACATTTAACAACAACTGCAACATTTTAAAGAAATATAAAAGTTTATTATTTGAAGGAACATTTAACAACAACAGCAACATTTTAAAGAAATATAAAAGTTTATTATTTGAAGGAACATTTAACAACAACAGCAACATTTTAAAGAAATATAAAAGTTTATTAATGAAGGAACATTTAACAACAACTGCAACATTTTAAATAAATATAAAAGTTTATTATTTGAAGGAACATTTAACAACAACAGCAACATTTCCAGGGAAATACAAGTTTATTATTTGGTGAACATTTAACAAATGTACCAACAACAGCAACATTTTAAAGAAATATAAAAGTTTATTATTTGAAGGAACATTTAACAACAATCAAACATTTTAAAGAAATATAAAAATTTATTATTTGAAGGAACATTTAACAGCAACAGCAACATTTTAAAGAAATATAAAAGTTTATTATTTGAAGGAACATTTAACAACAACTGCAACATTTTAAAGAAATACAATTTATTATTTAAAGGAACATTTAACAGCAACAGCAACATTTTAAAGAAATATAAAAGTTTATTATTTGAAGGAACATTTAACAACAACAGCAAATATTTTAAAGAAATATAAAAAAGTTTATTATTTGAAGGAACATTTAACACATCATCAACAATATAAAATATTTTAAATAAAATATAAAAGTTTATTATTTGAAGGAACATTTAACAACAACTGCAACATTTTAAAGAAATATAAAAATTTATTATTTGAAGGAACATTTAACAACAACAGCAACATTTTAAAGAAATATAAAGTTTATTATTTGAAGGAATATTTAACAACAACAGCAACATTTTAAAGAAATATAAAAGTTTATTATTTGAAGGAACATTTAACAACAACAGTAACATTTTAAAGAAATATAAAAGTTTATTATTTGAAGGAACATTTACCAACAATGAAAAGACGGAAGAAATATAAAAGTTTATTATTTGAAGGAACATTTAACAACAACAGCAATACTTGTGCTGGTGAAATATAAAAATTTATTATTTGAAGGAACATTTAACAACAACTGCAACATTTTAAAGAAATATAAAAGTTTATTATTTGAAGGAACATTTAACAACAACAGCAACATTTTAAAGAATATAAAAGTTTATTATTTGAAGGAACATTTAACAACAACAGCAACATTTTAAAGAAATATAAAAGTTTATTATTTGAAGGAACATTTAACAACTGCAACATTTTAAATAAATATAAAAGTGTATT
>JBBBDQ010016702.1:0-10292 GCA_037127315.1 Ascarosepion bandense | reverse complement strand
ATTTGAAGGAATATTTAACAACAACAGCAACATTTTAAAGAAATATAAAAGTTTATTGAAAGACATTTAACAACAACAGCAACATTTTTAAAGAAATATAAAAGTTTATTATTTGAAGGAACATTTAACAACAACAGCAACATTTTAAAGAAATATAAAAATTTATTATTTGAAGGAACATTTAACAACAACTGCAACATTTTAAAGAAATACTAAAAATTTATTATTTGAAGGAACATTTAACAACAACAGCAACATTTTAAAAGAAATATAAAAGTTTATTATTTGAAGGAACATTTAACAACAACAGCAACAATTTTAAGAAATAAAAGTTTATTATTTGAAGGAACAATTAACAACAACAGCAACATTTTAAAAGAAATATAAAAGTTTATTATTTGAAGGAACATTTAACAACAACAGCAACATTTTAAAGAAATATAAAAGTTTATTATTTGAAGGAACATTTAACAACAACTGCAACATTTTAAATAAATATAAAAGTTTATTATTTGAAGGAACATTTAACAACAACAGCAACATTTTAAATAAATATAAAAGTTTATTATTTGAAGGAACATTTAACAACAACTGCAACATTTTAAAGAAATATAAAAATTTATTATTTGAAGGAACATTTAACAACAACAGCAACATTTTAAAGAAATATAAAAGTTTATTATTTGAAGGAACATTTAACAACAACAGCAACATTTTAAAGAAATATAAAAGTTTATTATTTGAAGGAACATTTAACAACAACAGCAACATTTTAAAGAAATATAAAAAATTTATTATTTGAAGGAACATTTAACAACAACTGCAACATTTTAAAAATATAAAGTTTATTATTTGAAGGAACATTTAACAACAACAGCAACATTTTAAAGAAATATAAAAGTTTATTATTTGAAAGAACATTTAACAACAACAGCAACATTTTAAGAAATATAAAAGTTTATTATTTGAAGGAACATTTAACAACAACTGCAACATTTTAAATAAATATAAAAGTTTATTATTTGAAGGAACATTTAACAACAACTGCAACATTTTAAAGAAATATAAAAATTTATTATTTGAAGGAACATTTAACAACAACAGCAACATTTTAAAGAAATATAAAAGTTTGTGGCCCAGAAGAACATTTAACAACAACAGCAACATTTTAAAAGAAATATAAAAGTTTATTATTTGAAGGAACATTTAACAACAACAGCAACATTTTAAAGAGAAATATAAAAATTTATTATTTGAAGGAACATTTAACAACAACTGCAACATTTTAAAGAAATATAAAAGTTTATTATTTGAAGGAACATTTAACAACAACTGCAACATTTTAAAGAAATATAAAAATTTATTATTTGAAGGAACATTTAACAACAACAGCAAGATTTAAAGAAATATAAAGTTTATTATTTGAAGGAACATTTAACAACAACAGCAACATTTTAAAGAAATATAAAAGTTTATTATTTGAAGGAACATTTAACAACAACAGCAACATTTTAAAGAAATATAAAGTTTATTATTTGAAGGAACATTTAACAACAACTGCAACATTTTAAGAAATATAAAAATTTATTATTTGAAGGAACATTTAACAACAACAGCAGATTTTAAAAGAAATATAAAAGTTTATTATTTGAAGGAACATTTAACAATAACAACAACATTTTAAAGAAATATAAAAGTTTATTATTTGAAGGAACATTTAACAACAACAGCAAGATTTTAAAGAAATATAAGGACGTTTATTATTTGAAGGAACATTTAACAACAACAGCAACATTTTAAAGAAATATAAAAGTTTATTATTTGAAGGAACATTTAACAACAACAGCAACATTTTTAAAGAAATATAAAGTTTATTATTTGAAGGAACATTTAACAACAACTGCAACATTTTAAATAAATATAAAAGTTTATTATTTGAAGGAACATTTAACAACAACAGCAACATTTTAAAGAAATATAAAAGTTTATTATTTGAGAAGGAACATTTAACAACAACTGCAACATTTTAAAGAAATATAAAAGTTTATTATTTGAAGGAACATTTAACAACAACAGCAACATTTTAAAGAAATATAAAAGTTTATTATTTGAAGGAACATTTAACAACAACAGCAACATTTTAAAGAAATATAAAAATTTATTATTTGAAGGAACATTTAACAACAACTGCAACATTTTAAAGAAATATAAAAGTTTATTATTTGAAGGAACATTTAACAACAACAACATTTTAAAAATATAAAAGTTTATTATTTGAAGGAACATTTAACAACAACAGCAACATTTTAAAGAAATAAAAATTTATTATTTGAAGGAACATTTAACAACAACAGCAACATTTAAAGAAATATAAAAGTTTATTATTTGAAGGAACATTTAACAACAACTGCAACATTTTAAATAAATATAAAAGTTTATTATTTGAAGGAACATTTAACAACAACAGCAACATTTTAAAAAGAAATATAAAAGTTTATTATTTGAAGGAACATTTAACAACAACTGCAACATTTTTAAAGAAATATAAAGTTTATTATTTGAAGGAACATTTAACAACAACAGCAACATTTTAAAGAAATATAAAAGTTTATTATTTGAAGGAACATTTAACAACAACAGCAACATTTTAAAAAAGTATAAAAGTTTATTATTTGAAGGAACATTTAACAACAACTGCAACATTTTAAAGAAATATAAAAATTTATTATTTGAAGGAACATTTAACAGCAACAGCAACATTTTTAAAGAAATATAAAAGTTTATTGTTTGAAGGAACATTTAACAACAACAGCAACATTTTAAAGAAATATAAAAGTTTATTATTTGAAGGAACATTTAACAACAACTGCAACATTTTAAATAAATATAAAGTTTATTATTTGAAGGAACATTTAACAACAACAGCAACATTTTAAATAAATATAAAAGTTTATTATTTGAAGGAACATTTAACAACAACTGCAACATTTGTAAAATATAAAAATTTATTATTTGAAGGAACATTTAACAACAACAACAACATTTTAAAGAAATATAAAAGTTTATTATTTGAAGGAACATTTAACAACAACAGCAACATTTTAAAGAAATGCAAAGTTTATTATTTGAAGGAACATTTTAACAACAACAGCAACATTTTAAAGAAATATAAAGTTTAGTATTTGAAGAACATTTAACAACAACAGCAACATTTTAAAGAAATATAAAAATTTATTATTTGAAGGAACGCCTGCTTACAACATTTTAAAGAAATATAAAAGTTTATTATTTGAAGGAACATTTAACAACAACTGCAACATTTTAAAGAAATATAAAAATTTATTATTTGAAGGAACATTTAACAACAACAGCAACATTTTAAAGAAATATAAAAGTTTATTATTTGAAGGAACATTTAACAACAACAGCAACATTTTAAAGAAATATAAAAGTTTATTATGTGAAGGAACATTTTAACAACAACTGCAACATTTTAAATAAATATAAAAGTTTATTATTTGAAGACATTTAACAACAACTGCAACATTTTAAAGAAATATAAAAGTTTATTATTTGAAGGAACATTTAACAACAACTGCAACATTTAAAGAAATATAAAAATTTATTATTTGAAGGAACATTTAACAACAACAGCAACATTTTAAAGAAATATAAAAGTTTATTATTTGAAGGAACATTTAACAACAACAGCAACATTTTAAAGAAATATAAAAGTTTATTATTTGAAGGAACATTTAACAACAACAGCAACATTTTAAAGAAATATAAAAGTTTATTATTTGAAGGAACATTTAACAACAACAGCAACATTTTAAAAAATATAAAAGTTTATTATTTGAAGGATCATTTAACAACAACTGCAACATTTTAGAAATAAATATAAAAGTTTATTATTTGAAAGATGATTTAACAACAACGGCAACATTTTAAATAAATATAAAAGTTTATTATTTGAAGGAACATTTAACAACAACTGCAACATTTTAAAAATATAAAAATTTATTATTTGAAGGAACATTTAACAACAACAGCAACATTTAAAGAGAAATATAAAAGTTTATTATTTGAAGGAACATTTAACAACAACAGCAACATTTTAAAAGAAATATAAAGTTTATTATTTGAAGGAACATTTAACAACAACAGCAACATTTAAAGAAATATAAAAATTTATTATTTGAAGGAACATTTAACAACAACTGCAACATTTTAAAGAAATATAAAAATTTATTATTTGAAGGAACATTTAACAACAACAACAGCATTTTAAAGAAATATAAAGTTTATTATTTGAAGGAACATTTAACAACAACAGCAACATTTTTAAAAAAGAGAAATATAAAAGTTTATTTGAAGGAACATTTAACAACAACAGCAACATTTTAAAGAAATATAAAGTTTATTATTTGAAGGAACATTTAACAACAACAGCAACATTTTAAAGAAATATAAAAGTTTATTATTTGAAGGAACATTTAACAACAACTGCAACATTTTAAATAAATATAAAAGTTTATTATTTGAAGGAACATTTAACAACAACAGCAACATTTTAAATAAATATAAAAGTTTATTATTTGAAGGAACATTTAACAACAACTACAACATTTTAAAGAAATATAAAAATTTATTATTTGAAGGAACATTTAACAACAACAGCAACATTTTAAAGAAATATAAAAGTTTATTATTTGAAGGAACATTTAACAACAACAGCAACATTTTAAAGAAATATAAAAGTTTATTATTTGAAGGAACATTTAACAACAACAGCAACATTTTAAAGAAATATAAAAATTTATTATTTGAAGGAACATTTAACAACAACTGCAACATTTAAAAATACCGTTTATTATTTGAAGGAACATTTAACAACAACAGCAACATTTTTAAAGAAATATAAAAGTTTATTATTTGAAGGAACATTTAACAACAACAGCAACATTTTAAAGAAATATAAAAGTTTATTATTTGAAGGAACATTTAACAACAACTGCAACATTTTAAATAAATATAAAAGTTTTTATTATTTGAAGGAACATTTAACAACAACAGCAACATTTTAAAGAAATATAAAAGTTTATTATTTGAAGGAACATTTAACAACAACAGCAACATTTTTAAAGAAATATAAAAGTTTATTATTTGAAGGAGCAATATTTAACAACAACAGCAACATTTTAAAGAAATATAAAAATTTATTATTTGAAGGAACATTTAACAACAACTGCAACATTTTTAAAGAAATATAAAAATTTATTATTTGAAGGAACATTTAACAACAACAGCAACATTTTAAAGAAATATAAAAGTTTATTATTTGAAGGAACATTTAACAACAACAGCAACATTTTAAAAAAATATAAAGTTTATTATTTGAAGGAACATTTAACAACAACAGCAACATTTTAAAGAAATATAAAAGTTTATTATTTGAAGGAACATTTAACAACAACTGCAACATTTAAAATAAATATAAAAGTTTATTATTTGAAGGAACATTTAACAACAACAGCAACATTTTAAATAAATATAAAGTTTATTATTTGAAGGAACATTTAACAACAACTGCAACATTTTAAAGAAATATAAAAATTTATTATTTGAAGGAACATTTAACAACAACAGCAACATTTTAAAGAAATATAAAAGTTTATTAAATGAAGGAACATTTAACAACAACAGCAACATTTTAAAGAAATATAAAAGGTTATTATTTGAAGGAACATTTAACAACAACAGCAGCATTTTAAAGAAATATAAAAATTTATTATTTGAAGGAACATTTAACAACAACTGCAACATTTTAAAGAAATATAAAAGTTTATTATTTGAAGGAACATTTAACAACAACAGCAACATTTTAAAAAAGAAATATAAAAGTTTATTATTTGAAGGAACATTTAACAACAACAGCAACATTTTAAAGAAATATAAGAGTTATTATTTGAAGGAACATTTAACAACAACTGCAACATTTTAAATAAATATAAAAGTTTATTATTTGAAGGAACATTTAACAACAACAGCAACATTTTAAAAGAAATATAAAAGTTTATTATTTGAAGGAACATTTAACAACAACAGCAACATTTTAAAGAAATATAAAAGTTTATTATTTGAAGGAACATTTAACAACAACTGCAACATTTTAAAGAAATATAAAAATTTATTATTTGAAGGAACATTTAACAGCAACAGCAACATTTTAAAAAAAGGAAATATAAAAGTTTATTATTTGAAGAACATTTAACAACAACTGCAACATTTCAAAAGAAATATAAAAATTTATTATTTGAGAGGAACATTTAACAGCAACAGCAACATTTTAAAGAAATATAAAAGTTTATTATTTGAAGGAACATTTAACAACAACAGCAACATTTTAAAGAAATATAAAAGTTTATTATTTGAAGGAACATTTAACAACAACAGCAACATTTTAAATAAATATAAAAGTTTTATTTGAAGGAACATTTAACAACAACTGCAACATTTTAAAGAAATATAAAAATTTATTATTTGAAGGAACATTTAACAACAACAGCAACATTTTAAAGAAATATAAAAGTTTATTATTTGAAGGAGAACATTTAACAACAACAGCAACATTTTAAAGAGAAATATAAAAGTTTATTATTTGAAGGAACATTTAACAACAACAGCAACATTTTAAAGAAATATAAAAGTTTATTATTTGAAGGAACATTTAACAACAACAGCAACTTATTTTAAAGAAATATAAAAGTTTATTATTTGAAGGAACATTTAACAACAACAGCAACATTTTAAAAATATAAAAATTTATTATTTGAAGGAACATTTAACAACAACTGCAACATTTTAAAGAAATATAAAAGTTTATTATTTGAAGGAACATTTAACAACAACAGCAACATTTTTAAAGAAATATAAAAGTTTATTATTTGAAGGAACATTTAACAACAACAGCAACATTTTAAAAGAGAAATATAAAAGTTTATTATTTGAAGGAACATTTAACAACAACTGCAACATTTTAAATAAATATAAAAGTTTATTATTTGAAGGAACATTTAACAACAACAGCAACATTTTTAAAGAAATATAAAAGTTTATTATTTGAAGGAACATTTAACAACAACATCAACATTTTAAAGAAATATAAAAGTTTATTATTTGAAGGAACATTTAACAACAACAGCAACATTTTAAAGAAATATAAAAGTTTATTATTTGAAGGAACATTTAACAACAACTGCAACATTTTTAAAGAAATATAAAAATTTATTATTTGAAGGAACATTTAACAGCAACAGCAACATTTTAAAGAAATATAAAAGTTTATTATTTGAAGGAACATTTAACAACAACTGCAACATTTTAAAGAAATATAAAAATTTATTATTTGAAGGAACATTTAACAGCAACAGCAGCAATTTTAAAGAAATATAAAAGTTTATTATTTGAAGGAACATTTAACAACAACAGCAACATTTTAAAGAAATATAAAAGTTTATTATTTGAAGGAACATTTAACAACAACAGCAACATTTAAATAAATATAAAAGTTTATTATTTGAAGGAACATTTAACAACAACTGCAACATTTTAAAGAAATAAAATTTATTATTTGAAGGAACATTTAACAACAACAGCAACATTTTAAAGAAAGTATAAAAAGTTTATTATTTGAAGGAACATTTAACAACAACAGCAACATTTTAAAGAAATATAAAAGTTTATTATTTGAAGGAACATTTAACAACAACAGCAACATTTTAAAGAAATATAAAAGTTTAATTATTTTAAGGAACATTTAACAACACAACAACATTTTAAAGAAATATAAAAGTTTATTATGTGAAGGAACATTTAACAACAACTGCAACATTTTAAAGAAATATAAAAGTTTATTATTTGAAGGAACATTTAACAACAACAGCAACATTTTAAAGAAATATAAAAGTTTATTATTTGAAGGAACATTTAACAACAACTGCAACATTTTAAATAAATATAAAGTTTATTATTTGAAGGAACATTTAACAACAACAGCAACATTTTAAAGAAATATAAAAGTTTATTATTTGAAGGAACATTTAACAACAACGGCAACATTTTAAAGAAATATAAAAGTTTATTATTTGAAGGAACATTTAACAACAACTGCAACATTTTTAAAGAAATATAAAAATTTATTATTTGAAGGAACATTTAACAGCAACAGCAACATTTTAAAGAAATATAAAGTTTATTATTTGAAGGAACATTTAACAACAACAGCAACATTTTAAAGAAATATAAAAGTTTATTATTTGAAGGAACATTTAACAACAACTGCAACATTTTAAATAAATATAAAAGTTTATTATTTGAAGGAACATTTAACAACAACAGCAACATTTTAAAGAAATATAAAAGTTTATTATTATTTGAAGGAACATTTAACAACAACAGCAACATTTTAAAGAAATATAAAAGTTTATTATTTGAAGGAACATTTAACAACAACTGCAACATTTTAAATAAATATAAAAGTTTATTATTTGAAGGAACATTTAACAACAACTGCAACATTTTAAAGAAATATAAAAATTTATTTGAAGAGGAACATTTAACAACAACAGCAACATTTTAAAAGAAATATAAAAGTTTATTATTTGAAGGAACATTTAACAACAACAGCAACATTTTAAAGAAATATAAAAGTTTATTATTTTAAGGAACATTTAAGCAACAACAGCAACATTTTAAAGAAATATAAAGTTTATTATGTGAAGGAACATTTAACAACAACTGCAACATTTTAAAAGTAAAAGTTTATTATTTGAAGGAACATTTTATAGCAACTGCAACATTTAAAAAGAAATATAAAAATTTATTATTTGAAGGAACATTTAACAACAACAGCAACATTTTAAAGAAATATAAAAGTTTATTATTTGAAGGAACATTTAACAACAACAGCAACATTTTAAAGAAATATAAAAGTTTATTATTTGATGGAACATTTAACAACAACAGCAACATTTTAAAGAAATATAAAAGTTTATTATTTGAAGGAACATTTAACAACAACTGCAACATTTTAAATAAATATAAAAGTTTATTATTTGAAGGAACATTTAACAACAACAGCAACATTTTAAAGAAATATAAAAGTTTATTATTTGAAGGAACATTTAACAACAACAGCAACATTTTAAAAGAAATATAAAAATTTATTATTTGAAGGAACATTTAACAACAACTGCAACATGTTAAAGAAATATAAAAGTTTATTTGAAGGAACATTTAACAACAACAGCAACATTTTAAAGAAATATAAAAGTTTATTATTTGAAGGAACATTTAACAACAACTGCAACATTTTAAATAAATATAAAAGTTTATTATTTGAAGGAACATTTAACAACAACAGCAACATTTTAAATAAATATAAAAGTTTATTATTTGAAGGAACATTTAACAACAACAGCAACATTTTAAAGAAATATAAATGTTTATTATTTGAAGGAACATTTAACAACAACAGCAACATTTTAAAGAAATATAAAAATTTATTATTTGAAGGAACATTTAACAACAACTGCAACATTTTAAAGAAATATAAAAGTTTATTATTTTGAAGGAACATTTAACAACAACAGCAACATTTTAAAGAAATATAAAAGTTTATTATTTGGAAAGGGAACATTTAACAACAACAGCAACATTTTAAAGAAATATAAAGTTTATTATTTGAAGGAACATTTAACAACAACTGCAACATTTTTAAATAAATATAAAGTTTTATTATTTGAAGGAACATTTAACAACAACAGCAACATTTTAAGAAATATAAAAGTTTATTATTTGAAGGAACATTTAACAACAACAGCAACATTTTAAAGAAATATAAAAGTTTATTATTTGAAGGAACATTTAACAACAACTGCAACATTTTAAAGAAATATAAAAATTTATTATTTGAAGGAACATTTAACAGCAACAGCAACATTTTAAAGAAATACTAAAGTTTATTATTTGAAGGAACATTTAACAACAACAGCAACATTTTAAAAAATATAAAAGTTTATTATTTGAAGGAACATTTAACAACAACAGCAACATTTTAGAAAATATAAAAGTTTATTATTTGAAGGAACATTTAACAACAACAGCAACATTTTAAATAAATATAAAAGTTTATTATTTGAAGGAACATTTAACAACAACAGCAACATTTTAAAGAAATATAAAAATTTATTATTTGAAGGAACATTTAACAACAACTGCAACATTTGAAG
>JBBBDQ010016697.1:0-10175 GCA_037127315.1 Ascarosepion bandense | reverse complement strand
AATAATACTGTGAGGAAAGCTTAGAACAATAGGTTGAATGAAGAAAATGTTTAGCCACATAGAGGACATGGATTAATGATACAGTAATAGAGAATACTGTGTTGTCTGATTAATAATACTATGGGGAAAGCTTAGAACAATAGGTTGAATGAAGAAAATGTTTAGCCACATGAAGGTCATGGATTAATGATACAGTAATGAGAATACTGTATTGTCTGATTAATAATACTGTGAGCTTAGAACAATAGGTTGAATGATAGAAAATGTTTAGCCACATGAAGGTCATGGATTAATGATACAGTAATGAAATACTGTATTGTCTGATTAATAATACTGTGAGAAAAGCTGGGAGCAATAGGTTGAATGATGAAAATGTTTAGCCACATGAAGGACATGGATTAATGATACAGTAATAGAGAATACTGTATTGTCTGATTAATAATACTGTGAGGAAAGCTTAGAACAATAGGTTGAATGAAGAAAATGTTTAGCCACATGAAGGACATGGATTAATGATACAGTAATAGAATACTGTATTGTCTGATTAATAATACTGTGAGGAAAAGCTTAGAACAATAGGTTGAATGAAGAAAATGTTTAGCCACATGAAGGTCATGGATTAATGATACAGTAATAGAGAATACTGTATTGTCTGATTAATAATACTGTGAGGAAAGCTTAGAACAATAGGTTGAATGAAGAAAATGTTTAGCCATGAAGGTCATGGATTAATGATACAGTAATAGAATACTGTATTGTCTGATTAATAATACTGTGAGGGAAGCTTAGAACAATAGGTTGAATGAAAAGAAAATGTTTAGCCACATGAAGGTCATGGATTAATGATACATTAATAGAGAATACTGTATTGTCTGATTAATAATACTGTAGAGAGCTTAGAACAATAGGTTGAATGAAGAAAATGTTTAGCCACATGAAGGACATGGATTAATGATACAGTAATAGAGAATACTGTATTGTCTGATTAATAATACTGTGAGGGGAAAGCTTAGAACAATAGGTTGAATAGAGTAGAAAATGTTTAGCCACATGAAGGTCATGGATTAATGATACAGTAATAGAGAATACTGTATTGTCTGATTAATAATACTGTGAGGAAAGCTTAGAACAATAGGTTGAATGATGAAAATGTTTAGCCACATGAAGGGACATGGATTAATGATACAGTAATAGAGAATACTGTATTGTCTGATTAATAATACTGTGAGAAGCTTAGAACAATAGGTTGAATGAAGAAAATGTTTAGCCACGCCAAGAGGACATGGATTAATGAAATGCAGTAATAGAATACTGTATTGTCTGATTAATAATACTGTGAGGAAAGCTTAGAACAATAGGTTGAATGAAGAAAATGTTTAGCCACATGAAGGACATGGATTAATGATACAGTAATAGAATACTGTATTGTCTGATTAATAATACTGTGAGGAAAGCTTAGAACAATAGGTTGAATGAAGAAAATGTTTAGCCACATGAAGGACATGGATTAATGATACAGTAATAGAGAATACTGTATTGTCTGATTAATAATACTGTGAGGGAAAGCTTAGAACAATGGGTTGAATGAAGAAAATGTTTAGCCACATGAAGGTCATGGATTAATGATACAGTAATAGAAGATATATATTGTCTGATTAATAATACTGTGAAAGCTTAGAACAATAGGTTGAATGATGAAAATGTTTAGCCACATGAAGGTCATGGATTAATGATACAGTAATAGAGAATACTGTATTGTCTGATTAATAATACTGTGAGAAGCTTAGAACAATAGGTTGAATGATGAAAATGTTTAGCCACATGAAGGACATGGATTAATGATACAGTAATAGAATACTGTATTGTCTGATTAATAATACTGTGAGGAAAGCTTAGAACAATAGGTTAGTTGAAGAAAATGTTTAGCCACATGAAGGACATGGATTAATGATACAGTAATAGAGAATACTGTATTGTCTGATTAATAATACCAATGACTTAGAACAATAGGTTGAATGAAGAAAATGTTTAGCCACATGAAGGACATGTATTAATGATGCAGTAATAGAGAATACTGTATTGTCTGATTAATAATACTGTGAGAAGCTTAAAACAATAGGTTGAATGATGAAAATGTTTAGCCACATGAAGGACATGGATTAATGATACAGTAATAGAGAATACTGTATTGTCTGATTAATAATACTGTGAGGAAAGCTTAGAACAATAGGTTGAATAGTGAAAATGTTTAGCCACATGAAGGACATGGATTAATGATACAGTAATAGAGAATACTGTATTGTCTGATTAATAATACTGTGAGGGGAAAGCTTAGAACAATAGGTTGAATGAAGAAATGTTTAGCCACATGAAGGACATGGATTAATGATACAGTAATAGAGAATACTGTATTGTCTGATTAATAATACTGTGAAGAGAGCTTAGAACAATAGGTTGAATGATGAAAATGTTTAGCCACATGAAGGTCATGGATTAATGATACAGTAATAGAGAATACTGTATTGTCTGATTAATAATACTGTGAGAAAGCTTAGAACAATAGGTTGAATGATGAAAATGTTTAGCCACATAAGAAGGACATGGATTAATGATACAGTAATAGAATACTGTATTGTCTGATTAATAATACTGTGAGGAAAGCTTAGAACAATAGGTTGAATGATGAAAATGTTTAGCCACATGAAGGTCATGGATTAATGATACAGTAATAGAATACTGTATTGTCTGATTAATAATACTGTGAGGAAGCTTAGAACAATAGGTTGAATGAAGAAAATGTTTAGCCACATGAAGGACATGGATTAATGATACAGTAATAGAAATACTGTATTATCTGATTAATAATACTGTGAGGGAAAGCTTAGAACAATAGGTTGAATGATGAAAATGTTTAGCCACATGAAGGTCATGGATTAATGATGCAGTAATAGAGAATACTGTATTGTCTGATTAATAATACTGTGAGGAAAGCTTAGAACAATAGGTTGAATGAAGAAAATGTTTAGCCACATGAAGGACATGGATTAATGATACAATGAAATACTGTATTGTCTGATTAATAATACTGTGAGGAAAGCTTAGAACAATAGGTTGAATGATGAAAATGTTTAGCCACATGAAGGTCATGGATTTCAATGATACAGTGACAGAATACTGTATTGTCTGATTAATAATACTGTGAGGAAAGCTTAGAACAATAGGTTGAATGAAGAAAATGTTTAGCCACATGAAGGACATGGATTAATGATACAGTAATAGAATACTGTATTGTCTGATTAATAATACTGTGAGGAAAGCTTAGAACAATAGGTTGAATGAAGAAAATGTTTAGCCATGAAGGGACGTGGATTAATGATACAGTAATAGAGAATACTGTATTGTCTGATTAATAATACTGTGAGGAAAGCTTAGAACAATAGGTTGAATGATGAAAATGTTTAGCCACATGAAGGTCATGGATTAATGATACAGTAATAGAATACTGTATTGTCTGATTAATAATACTGTGGGGAAAGCTTAGAACAATAGGTTGAATGAAGAAAATGTTTAGCCACATGAAGGACATGGATTAATGATACAGTAATAGAGAATACTGTATTGTATGATTAATAATACTGTGAGAGAGCTTAGAACAATAGGTTGAATGAAGAAAATGTTTAGCCACATGAAGGACATGGATTAATGATACAGTAATAGAGAATACTGTATTGTCTGATTAATAATACTGTGAGGAAAGCTTAGAACAATAGGTTGAATGAAGAAAATGTTGTATGAAGGACATGGATTAATGAGAGTACAGTAATAGAATACTGTATTGTCTGATTAATAATACTGTGAGGAAAGCTTAGAACAATGAGTTGAATAGAAAATGTTTAGCCACATGAAGGACATGGATTAATGATACAGTAATAGAGAATACTGTATTGTCTGATTAATAATACTGAGGAAAGCTTAGAACAATAGGTTGAATGAAGAAAATGTTTAGCCACATGAAGGACATGGATTAATGATACAGTAATAGAGAATACTGTATTGTCTGATTAATAATACTGTGAGAGCTTAGAACAATAGGTTGAATGATGAAAATGTTTAGCCACATGAAGGACATGGATTAATGATACAGTAATAGAGAATACTGTATTGTCTGATTAATAATACTGTGAGGAAAGCTTAGAACAATAGGTTGAATGATGAAAATGTTTAGCCACATGAGAGTCATGGATTAATGATACAGTAATAGAGAATACTGTATTGTCTGATTAATAATACTGTGAGGGAAAGCTTAGAACAATAGGTTGAATGAAGAAAATGTTTAGCCACATGAAGGACATGGATTAATGATACAGTAATAGAGAATACTGTATTGTCTACAGTTAATAATACTGTGAGGAAAGCTTAGAACAATAGGTTGAATGAAGAAAATGTTTAGCCACATGAAGGACATGGATTAATGATACAGTAATAGAGAATACTGTATTGTCTGATTAATAATACTGTATGAGAAGCTTAGAACAATAGGTTGAATGAAGAAAATGTTTAGCCACATGAAGGACATGGATTAATGATACAGTAATAGAGAATACTGTATTATCTGGTTAATAATACTGTGAGGAAAGCTTAGAACAATAGGTTGAATGAAGAAAATAGTTTAGCCACATGAAGGTCATGGATTAATGATACAGTAATAGAGAATACTGTATTGTCTGATTAATAATACTGTGAGGAAAGCTTAGAACAATAGGTTGAATGATGAAAATGTTTAGCCACATGAAGGACATGGGATTAATATACAGTAATAGAGAATACTGTATTGTCTGATTAATAATACTGTGAGGAAAGCTTAGAACAATAGGTTGAATGAAGAAAATGTTTAGCCACATGAAGGTCAGATTAATGATACAGAAAATAGAGAATACTGTATTGTCTGGTTAATAATACTGTGAGGAAAGCTTAGAACAATAGGTTGAATGAAGAAATGTTTAGCCACATGAAGGTCATGGATTAATGATACAGTAATAGAGAATACTGTATTGTCTGATTAATAATACTGTGAGGAAAGCTTAGAACAATAGGTTGAATGATGAAAATGTTTAGCCACATGAAGGTCATGGATTAATGATACAGTAATAGAGAATACTGTATTGTCTGGTTAATAATACTGTGAGGAAAGCTAGAACAATAGGTTGAATGAAGAAAATGTTTAGCCACATGAAGGTCATGGATTAATGATACAGCATGAGAATACTGTATTGTCTGATTAATAATACTGTGAGGAAAGCTTAGAACAATAGGTTGAATGATGAAAATGTTTAGCCACATGAAGGTCATGGATTAATGATACAGTAATAGAGAATACTGTATTGTCTGGTTAATAATACTGTGAGGAAAGCTTAGAACAATAGGTTGATGAAGAAAATGTTTAGCCACATGAAGGTCATGGATTAATGATACAGTAATAGAGAATACTGTATTGTCTGATTAATAATACTGTGAGGAAAGCTTAGAACAATAGGTTGAATGATGAAAATGTTTAGCCACATGAAGGACATGGATTAATGATACAGTAATAGAGAATACTGTATTGTCTGGTTAATAATACTGTGAGGAAAGCTTAGAACAATAGGTTGAATGAAGAAAATGTTTAGCCACATGAAGGTCACTATGGATTAATGATACAGTAATAGAGAATACTGTATTGTCTGATTAATAATACTGTGAGGAAAGCTTAGAACAATAGGTTGAATGATGAAAATGTTTAGCCACATGAAGGACATGGATTAATGATACAGTAATAGAGAATACTGTATTGTCTGATTAATAATACTGTGAGGAAAGCTAGGAAACAATAGGTTGAATGAAGAAAATGTTTAGCCACATGAAGGTCATGGATTAATGATACAGTAATAGAGAATACTGTATTGTCTGGTTAATAATACTGTGAGGAAAGCTTAGAACAATAGGCTAATGAAGAAAATGTTTAGCCACATGAAGGTTACAGATTAATGATACAGTAATAGAGAATACTGTATTGTCTGATTAATAATACTGTGAGGAAAGCTTAGAACAATAGGTTGAATGATGAAAATGTTTAGCCACATGAAGGTCATGGATTAATGATACAGTAATAGAGAATACTGTATTGTCTGATTAATAATACTGTGAGGAAAGCTTAGAACAATAGGTTGAATGATGAAAATGTTTAGCCACATGAAGGACATGGATTAATGATACAGTAATAGAGAATACTGTATTGTCTGATTAATAATACTGTGAGGAAAGCTTAGAACAATAGGTTGAATGATGAAAATGTTTAGCCACATGAAGGTCATGGATTAATGATACAGTAATAGAGAATACTGTGCTGTCTGATTAATAATACTGTGAGGAAAGCTTAGAACAATAGGTTGAATGATGAAAATGTTTAGCCACATGAAGGTCATGGATTAATGATACAGTAATAGAGAATACTGTATTGTCTGATTAATAATACTGTGAGGAAAGCTTAGAACAATAGGTTGAATGAAGAAAATGTTTGGCCACATGAAGGAACAAGATTAATGACACAGTAATAGAGAATACTGTATTGTCTGATTAATAATACTGTGAGGAAAGCTTAGAACAATAGGTTGAATGATGAAAATGTTTAGCCACATGAAGGACATGGATTAATGATACAGTATAGAGAATACTGTATTGTCTGATTAATAATACTGTGAGGAAAGCTTAGAACAAAGGTTGAATGATGAAAATGTTTAGCCACATGAAGGTTACAAGATTAATGATACAGTAATAGAGAATACTGTATTGTCTGATTAATAATACTGTGAGGAAAACAAGAACAATAGGTTGAATGATGAAAATGTTTAGCTACATGAAGGACATGGATTAATGATACAGTAATAGAGAATACTGTATTGTCTGATTAATACTACTGTGAGGAAAGCTAGGAACAATAGGTTGAATGATGAAAATGTTTAGCCACATGAAGGTCATGGATGTCACATACAGTAATAGAGAATACTGTATTGTCTGATTAATAATACTGTGAGGAAAGCTTAGAACAATAGGTTGAATGATGAAAATGTTTAGCCACATGAAGACATGGATTAATGATACAGTAATAGAGAATACTGTATTGTCTGATTAATAATACTGTGAGGAAAGCTTAGAACAATAGGTTGAATGATGAAAATGTTTAGCCACATAAATAGCTGGATTAATGATACAGTAATAGAGAATACTGTATTGTCTGATTAATAATACTGTGAGGAAAGCTTAGAACAATAGGTTGAATGATGAAAATGTTTAGCCACATGAAGGACATGGATTAATGATACAGTAATAGAGAATACTGTATTGTCTGATTAATAACACTGTGAGGAAAGCTTAGAACAATAGGTTGAATGATGAAAATGTTTAGCCACATGAAGGTCATGGATTAATGATACAGTAATAGAGAATACTGTATTGTCTGATTAATAATACTGTGAGGAAAGCTTAGAACAATAGGTTGAATGATGAAAATGTTTAGCCACATGAAGGACATGGATTAATGATACAGTAATAGAGAATACTGTATTGTCTGATTAATAATACTGTGAGGAAAGCTTAGAACAATAGGTTGAATGATGAAAATGTTTAGCCACATGAAGGTCATGGATTAATGATACAGTAATAGAGAATACTGTATTGTCTGATTAATAATACTGTGAGGAAAGCTTAGAACAATAGGTTGAATGATGAAAATGTTTAGCCACATGAAGGACATGGATTAATGATACAGCAGTAATAGAGAATACTGTATTGTCTGATTAATAATACTGTGAGGAAAGCTTAGAACAATAGGTTGAATGATGAAAATGTTTTTAGCCACATGAAGGACATGGATTAATGATACAGAAGTAGAGAATACTGTATTGTCTGATTAATAATACTGTAGGAAAGCTTAGAACAATAGGTTGAATGATGAAAATGTTTAGCCACATGAAGGTCATGGATTAATATACAGTAATAGAGAACACTGTATTGTCTGATTAATAATACTGTGAGGAAAGCTTAGAACAATAGGTTGAATGATGAAAATGTTTAGCCACATGAAGGACATGGATTAATGATACAGTAATAGAGAATACTGTATTGTCTGATTAATAATACTGTGAGGAAAGCTTAGAACAATAGGTTGAATGATGAAAATGTTTAGCCACATGAAGGACATGGATTAATGATACAGTAATAGAGAATACTGTATTGTCTGATTACTACACAATGTGAGGAAAGCTTAGAACAATAGGTTGAATGATGAAAATGTTTAGCCACATGAAGGATATAGATTTAAATGATACAGTAATAGAGAATACTGTATTGTCTGATTAATAATACTGTGAGGAAAGCTTAGAACAATAGGTTGAATGATGAAAATGTTTAGCCACATGAAGGACATGGATTAATGATACAGTAATAGAGAATACTGTATTGTCTGATTAATAATACTGTGAGGAAAGCTTAGAACAATAGGTTGAATGATGAAAATGTTTAGCCACATGAAGGACATAGATTAATGATACAGTAATAGAGAAATACTGTATTGTCTGATTAATAATACTGTGAGGAAAGCTTAGAACAATAGGTTGAATGATGAAAATGTTTAGCCACATGAAGGTCATGGATTAATGATACAGTAATAGAGAATACTGTATTGTCTCTGATTAATAATACTGTGAGGAAAGCTTAGAAATAATAGGTTGAATGATGAAAATGTTTAGCCACATGAAGGACATGGATTAATGATACAGTAATAGAGAATACTGTATTGTCTGATTAATAATACTGTGAGGAAAGCTTAGAACAATAGGTTGAATGATGAAAATGTTTAGCCACATGGTGAAGGTTTACAGATTAATGATACAGTAATAGAGAATACTGTATTGTCTGGATTAATAATAATGTAGTGAAAGCTTAGAACAATAGGTTGAATGATGAAAAATGTTTAGCCACATGAAGGACATGGATTAATGATACAGTAATAGAGAATACTGTATTGTCTGATTAATAATACTGTGAGGAAAGCTTAGAACAATAGGTTGAATGATGAAAATGTTTAGCCACATGAAGGACATGGATTAATGATACAGTAATAGAGAATACTGTATTGTCTGATTAATAATACTGTGAGGAAAGTTTTCTAGAACAATAGGTTGAATGATGAAAATGTTTAGCCACATACATGAAGGTCAGTGGATTAATGATACAGTAATAGAGAATACTGTATTGTCTGATTAATAATACTGTGAGGAAAGCTTAGAACAATAGGTTGAATGATGAAATGTTTAGCCACATGAAGGTCATGGATTAATGATACAGTAATAGAGAATACTGTATTGTCTGATTAATAATACTGTGAGGAAAGCTTAGAACAATAGGTTGAATGATGAAAATGTTTAGCCACATGAAGGTCATGGATTAATGATACAGTAACAGAGAATACTGTATTGTCTGATTAATAATACCAGAGGAAAGCTTAGAACAATAGGCGGCTGAATGATGAAAATGTTTAGCCACATGAAGGACATGGATTAATGATACAGTAATAGAGAATACTGTATTGTCTGATTAATAATACTGTGAGGAAAGCTTAGAACAATAGGTTGAATGATGAAAATGTTTAGCCACATGAAGGTCATGGATTAATGATACAGTAATAGAGAATACTGTATTGTCTGATTAATAATACTGTGAGGAAAGCTTAGAACATAGGTTGAATATTGAAATGTTTAGCCACATGAAGGACATGGATTAATGATACAGTAATAGAGAATACTGTATTGTCTGATTAATAATACTGTGAGGAAAGCTTAGAACAATAGGTTGAATGATGAAAATGTTTAGCCACATGAAGGACATGGATTAATGATACAGTAATAGAGAATACTGTATTGTCTGATTAATAATACTGTGAGGAAAGCTTAGAACAATAGGTTGAATGATGAAAATGTTTAGCCACATGAAGGTCAGTGGATTAATGATACAGTAATAGAGAATACTGTATTGTCTGATTAATAATACTGTGAGGAAAGCTTAGAACAATAGGTTGAAATGATGAAATGTTTAGCCACATGAAGGTCATGGATTAATGATACAGTAATAGAGAATACTGT